>JAACJK010000016.1:0-204363 GCA_013368325.1 Ephemerocybe angulata
ATAACTGATCATCCCGCATCCCGCCCTCACCTTGATCCCAACTACTTCTAGTGCACAGACCTAAATGGGAGTAAGGGTATCTGGCAGAGAAGTGGACTAATCGAGGACAGCGAAGATGAGATCGGCTGCTCGCTGCCCTAAATAGATAGGGGTAAAGCCATGGCATGGTGCATGGGCGTGATGCACTGCGTCGACATATGTACCCCCTAATTATGATACACCATTTTCACTTTGATGCACTATACCGGAATGTTTTGTATGCACTACGGAATGGTGTATTCCATAAATAAATTCTGCAGTTCACTGGAAATCTGTTCCAAACCCTGTGCTTCCTGCGCAGGCCCATGGCCACTGTTTCACTAGTTTTTGGACCTGATGCACGAGTGAGACAGGGAACATACGATTCACCCGGTCCAAGAACGGCACTATGACCTGCTAATTGCTGACCGCCCAAGCTTACGTGTGCTCCAAGAAACCCCAGTGCGTACATAATATATCCATGGGGGTAAACTGTACCGCTGGGTTGGCCAACGGTAACGAGCTCTTTTTCGCCTCGCGAAGAGCTGGTTCGACCCCGCTTGTGTCTACTTTTTACATATGTATATATTTTATTACCCGCCGCTGGTATCTTACAAAACGGTCTTTGGCATGTGGCTTTCCATTGTTCAGAGTACATAGCGCGATCCATTTATTTTGTGCTCCGATCCATTCATATTGTGCTCGCACTTCGACAATAAACCTGAACGTCCATACACCATGATGCACCATTGGACTTGGAATTACTCAGGCCGATGTCCATACACCACACGATGCACCGTTGGACTTTGCAATATGAACGCCGACAGGCTGGGGTCGCTGCAGCTCCAGGCGTGACGCTACAGCGGTATCCTCTCGCGGGGGCAATGAACGACGCATATTGAGGCCAAACGAATACTGGGGTGCAAGAGACTTTCAAGAACGTCCCAAAGCAACACAAGATCCGGCGAGTCTTAGGGACTGTTTAGGCTGGGGACTTGTCGTTAGAATGGGAATTGCGCTGTGAACTCTGCGCCGGTGTCCCGCACTAACCAGGCAATAGACGAACATTTATCATACGCCACGGACACCACGCCCGTGCACCACGCACGACCAAGTCCCACAAACTACGCCTGACGCACTATACACTACTACCCACGTACAACCACCGACCAACCTCCATACACCACGGGCACCCCGCGCGTGCACACGCACGACCAAGTCCCACAAACTACGCCTGACGCACTATACACTACTACCCACATACAACGCACCGACCACGGTCCATACACCACGGGCACCCCGCGCGTGCACCACGCACGACCAAGTCCCACAAACTACGCCCGACGCACTATACACTACAAGCCACATACAACGCACCGACCACGGTCTATACACCACGGACGACAAACACACGCGACACACCATGCGCCACGCCTAGCACCACGGACGGCACAAGCACTACAGGGGGATAGACTACTGGTCATTTGACACACCGCAGACCGCGCACAACATGATGCACCAAGTTGCACTATACATCACCTGCCTCGTGCGGTGCATTACAGGGACCCCCAGAGACGATACTCAGCCCATACACCACGGACGATGGATCCGCGACGCAGCATGTACCAAGTCACCACCCTACTGAGGGCGAGAAGTCCCCTCTCTTTCTGTGACGTCTCTGTTGCACCAGTTGGCCGGACTTATTCGAAACACAGAGAGTACCACAATGAAAAAAAAAAAAACATGATCTGACTAACCTCTGCCAAACCTCCGCTTGAACTTAGCTGCAGGAATTTTTCATGTGCACACATTTTCCATTGAATATGTGGGCACGGGAAAGGTATTTACAATACAGGCGACAGGGCAACACAAGGGCACGTATACAGAGAATGAACACGAGGCAAACACATGTACAGTCCTCGATTTACAGAAAGGTCTAAGTCCATGGGGGAAAGGAAAATGCGACGTAACAGGCAGCAAGCTGCATGAGGACGGTAACCAGATCGAGAGGAAGGATCAGAAAGAATTGAGTGGGGAGGGGAGTGGGGGATGGAAAGTCAGAATGTCCGAATCGTGGAGAGGGGAGTGGGGGATGGAAAGACAGAATGTCCGAATCACAATGAGAGCGGGAACAGGGTATGGATCGAAAGGTAACACAGAATGAGACGATGAGTCATAACAGGCAGAGTGAACAAAAAGGGTCAGGAAAATCTTTTGGAGTAGGGTCAGGGACGCCTCGTGCGGAGGATGCGGAAGAGGTGAAGGAAAGGATCACGTAAAGACTGTGGTTGTCGCATCACCAGGATACAACAGAGTGGATCATCGACATCAACGTCGGGACCTAACAAAGACTAAGAGTTGAGTAATCGTCCAGGGTCTAAGCCAAATACAATCTACTGGGAAACACACACCTTTTAGACCGAGATTCTGAAGTAGAAGGGGGCGGGATGTTCTCATCGGCAGATCGCTTCACGCCACGGTAGGGATTGGTTGCGATGAGCGTGTCAAAGCACTTGCTCACGTCCTCAACCAAACCCTTCCAACTGTCGCGTGAGTCGTCTCTATATAACTCAGGGCCTGGAGCAGCTGCCCGACCCCACCATAACATGAGCATCATGAGAGACACCGTTCCACTCGGACCCGATCTTCGAACGTAAGTCCATGCATCGGATACGGGGAGGGGATCGTCGTAGATGGGGGCTGGTAGAATGCCGTCGGAAGCACGAAAAAGGGGCTGAAAGGACTTCCACCATCGCATGATCGCTATGCCGATGTCGGAGGGGTCGTCGATGAAGGGCGGTCGTGCGTGATTACGTGCTCCATGCGAACCCTTGGCTGTCCATTTAGCCCACTCTTCAGGTCGGTCCCTCACCGGCAGTGCTCCCTGAAAGGATGAGGATGGTCAGAAGTAACTCTACAATGAGGCATTAAGTCGACTATACCTTCGCATGAGCACCGAAACCAAGACCTCGTTCCAGTGTGTCCCACTTCCCGACAAGGTTACCCCACACAGCACCAAGGTTAGTATCACTCAAGTCAGCCATCGCTGCCGTGTACCATCCAGGGTCGCCGGGAGGGCAGCCAGGTTCTTCGCCACAGGCGCAGAGTAGAAGAGGGTGTTGGTCCCAATTTGCTGCAGTCTCTCTCGAGTTAAAGAGGGGCGGGCATTCTCTTGGATCGACGAACGCCACCCACTCCCGCGGAGCTAGGATCAGGCACTTGAGAGGGGGCATGACTCACAGCGTTTGAGTGGATAGCCGTCGACTCCTGCGCAGCCGACGGACCCTCTAAGTTGGCAGGCTGATCGGCTGATGACTCGGCAGAAGTCGAAATGTTAGACGAAGGTGTTGCCTGTGTGTTCGAGATGGAATCTGGGACTGGCAGAGGCTCTTGAGGCGAGGACTAGGATCGATGATCACACGCGAAGAAGGAGAGCTAGGCTCGAGATCGGTGGGCAGAGTGGAAGTTGAATTGGGCGACCGAACACCAGACGCCGATATCGCCTCGAGGGTGGCCTGGGAGGAAGGTGGAGTGGAGATGATTGAGTGTGCAGGCGAAGTGACGTTGGGGAGCCGAGATTCAGAGGACGAATTCAGCTCAACGCCGGGTTGAGAAGAATTCGGAATGGAGGTGGAAGCAGTGGAGCACGTGGGCGAAGCGACTGGTGACTGGGGCGGCATTTCCAGATGTTAACTTAGGCTCGAACCCAGGATTAGAAGACTGAGAAGAATGCGGGAGGGGGTGGAAGCAGCGGAGTGCGCGGGAGAAGCGATGGAAGGCTGAGAAGAGGGCGGAAGGGAGGTCAGAGCTGTGGAGCGCGCGGGTGAAGTGACGGTTGACAGGGATTGCGGACTTCCAGATGTTGACTTAGGCTCGAACCCGCGCTGAGAAGGCTGAGAAGGGGGGGAGGGAGGTAAAAGTGGTGGAGTGCGCGGGCGGAGCGACGGTTGCAAAGGGGGACCGAATTACAGATGTTGCACTAAGCCCAAATTCAGGCTGAGAAGAAGGCGGGATGGAGGTGGAAGCAGCAGAGCGCATGGGAAGCGACCGTTGGCTCCACTGGAGGCTGTGACATGTCGAAATTGTGGTAGGAAAGAAGGGAGGAGAGGATTCTAGCATACCCGGCGCGAAGGTAGGCGCGGATGTGGCTGCTGCGTGGCAAGTGAGCGGATGTCATCTGTCAAATTCACGTCGAGAAAGTTTGAGCCAGTGTTCAAGTGTGATTCGGATAGAGGTGGGGTTCCGTTTGGACCCAAGGAAATTTTGGACAAGTCAGACCAATCTAGCGATACATGAGCGAAACCCATATTCAAATAACATGAGGGCACTTACATTCTGCACCGGTAAGGGACTCGAGCGGTCCAGAGAATGTAGGATACGAGGTTGAGAGCCCCGAAGTCCAGGAACGACCCCCAGTTTGATCCGTACTGATAGCAGAAAGCAGGTGTCGCGGAATTCGAGGCGGACTGGGCAAGCGCAGAGAAGGCCCGTTTGGGGAATGAGAGCATCCATGTTCATTCGAAGGAAGGAGATCGTTACCCGCGGAAGGGCTAGAATAAGAAATACTGTCGTTCTCTGAAGCCTTAGATCCATCCTCGCAGGGGAGACTAGTACCAGCGGATGAGCTCAAAATAGACAGGTCATCGGATTCAGAAGACCCCGATGTCACTGAGGAAGCTGAGGTCGGCGAAGCGCGAGCGGAATTTGCTGTGCCGTGCTTTTACCTGGTAACGATAAGTTCAGTCCGCAGGCTTGGAACAGAGGGATCCAAATACGTACTCTGCTTGGATCTGGATCTCCCGATGCAGAGAAGCTGGCTCAGACACTGCACAGTGGTCGAGTCAGAGGAGAGATATGGCGAAACCACCGAGAGTCAACGTACCAAATACGTGGCGTTTCGCAAAGCGAGCGACGCCTCAACATACAGTCTATCATGGTCAACCCAAGAAGACAGAACAAAGGGTGTCCTCCTTGTCACCGAATGAAGGCTAGACAATGCGAGAAACAATGGTAAGCTAAGTGGATATCATTGAAAAAAAGCGGACACATACGTCCATGCCGAGATCTTCCCACTAGAGTCCGGGACCCGGCCCGAACAAGGTGACAAGACCATCAAACCAGCTTTACGAACCGGAGATCAACGACGGCTTTCAGAATTGCAGGGAGGAGATTGATATGTCTATGCACATGTTAGAGTACCGGCCAAAAATTAAATGAATCGACATGCCTTTGTCGATCCTTGGGAGAAAGCTCAACTTCGTCGTCATTGTCCTTCTGATTGCCCCATCAAATCGACATAGTCGTCCACCGCTTTCAGCTTGTCATCCGTCCGCTTTGGAATAGAGCTCCTGGCAGACGCCATGCCAAAGCTTGAGCTTTTTCTTACCAGTAATACCCAGCTCTTCACATCGCACATCGACAGCTGCGCGAACTTCGTCGGGATACAACTTTGAATATGCTTCATACGCCTTGGGCCCCGAGTGCGGGGAGAGTAGATCGCCTGAGGACCTTGGCAGGAACGGTCACGGCTACTTTCCTGCTCCGGGCATTACACCTCCACCTGTACCAGTCTCGAAGACGCTGCTCCGGTGTGAGCTCAATATGAATCTAAACCCAGATAGCCTACTCACCGCTGGAGCTCTCGAGCCTATTTCTGTAGGTGGCTAATTGCTCGTCGTTAGATCGTCGACTTCATATCCAGGGAATAGTTCGTCGATAAGGGGATTTTCACTGAGATAACGAGCGTAGACCATCGTCCAGAATGGCTTGTAGTGGCGGGTGATCTGGCATTTCTCATACTCAGGGAGTAGACAAGTAAGGAGTGAGTTGGGCTGGAGAAGCCCAGCCTGCAGGTGCCATTGCAAAAGTGGGGATTGGAGAGTTCAAAATCGTATAGACCTGCACTACTTGAATAATTGAAGTCCCCTCACACCATGATGACTTCAATCGCATATGGATAAGCACATCCTTAACGGAACATACATGCCCTACGAGGACTATTCGCGTCCGACCAATCCAAAGTCTAGCTAGTAGTGTCAAATTTGCGCCTTCGAAAGCATATCTCAGTGTATCTCAGAGTAAACAGATATCAATACAGGGCGGATATCTAAAAGTCCTTCTTAGTAGCGTACATCCTGTCCAACACTATATCCGCCCTCCCATAGTCGAACCTAGCAACCATCCCTCCGTCTTCTATTCTATGGCCAACGAGTCTAACACCAACAAGGAGAGGAGCACGGGCCGCGGCCTGCGGCTCTCTTTGCCGATGAGAGACATGCTGACCTCGATGATTCGCGCCATTGATCTGCGTAGGTACTCCACGCTCACACTAGAATACTCAATCTACCAATACAACTAGGTCGCCTTATGATCAATGCCGCCGCTCAGCAAGAGTACGAGTACCGTAAGCTTCTCTTCTCTCCTAGCTCTTCTCTCTCTCCTCCGCTCAGTTGCTTCTTTCGGTTCCTTCTTTTCATTATGTGCATATTTGACCAATCTCCGCATTAGATCCTGAGACCTGTAATGTGTGTGAGGGCGCTGGGTTTTGATGGTTCCAAACGCGCCTCCTCCGTCCGACTCAGAGGACGAGTCTGATGTCGAGGTGAACGCAGAGGAAGATGATGATGTGAAGTTGAGGACGACGGGGGAATCATTTCAAGCCTTGTGATCATGGTGCGTATAGCTCGAGTCATTTCCAGAAGCTCGGTGCTCATTTCATGGTCTTCCCTACTCAGGCGCGCTTCCCGCGCTTCCTTCCGCGCAGACTAGTGGCGCTAGTGCTTCGATTCTCCCAGGCCCGCTGGAGCCGCGCCCCCTGCTGTGGCCGCCACCGTCCCAAACATCGCCGCACTCACCATTTCTCCCACTCCAGCTACCTCTGCCCCAGCCATTTCACGGGCACCAATGCCACTGCTGTCCCTGCCCCTATCGCTATACCCGTGGTTGGAGCTGTTCCCCTGCTGCTCAAGCTGCAGCCCCCGTCGCCCCTAACGTCCCGACCAGCGCCGTCGCCGCTCTCACTGGGGTCGTCACTGCTGCTGCTGGCCTGGGTCCCTACCCTATCTCCACGGTGATCCCCGGGTTCCACTCCCTTGGTCCGAACAGTGCAACCCCTCAGACCCCGCCCCAGCCCTTGAACGCCGTCTTCACTGGGTATGGAGGTAAGTCTTCTACTACGGCTTCTGCTTCTAAAGATCTAATTTGTCTCTCCAAATAGAAGAGCGTTACTATGCGATTACCAAGGGTGTTCGTGTTGGAATATACGGAGGATGGTAAGTCGAACTTCTATTAATTGCTTCTATATGGCTGGACATTCCCGCAGGCAGAACACCTCGCCCTACGTAACCGGAGTGGCATCGGCCAGCTTCAGCCGCCATCGCAGCCTCGAGGCGCCTTCCAGGCGTACGAGTGGCTTTCAACCGGGGCATTGTGGCTTACGTCTAGAATCGCAATTCTCGGGACTGAAGGACTTTGCTCGACTATGTGTTTGCTGTGCGACTCGTACTTTACTTTTGCTACCCCCGTGCCAATATATACATATGTGTGTGTCTCCGACGTTATGAGTATCGCAAGGCACATTTTATTGAGTTTTGGATGAGATATTCGAGGTTCTGGGATTTAGGCGCCCGTTCGGCATCCTATCTCGGCAGCGATGACATTGGGACTCCGCAGCCGGCAATAACCGAGGTCAGAGGACTTAGCGATTTCTCAGGTTTGGAGGAGCAGACAAGGGATCAGCAGGCATAATATAGCGTTATACTGTAAAGTAAACCTTCAAATGGTGATTGAAGCCCAATTCATGTCTGTAAGGATGTTTCTCAACGCGTCCGTTGAGCAGAACTCGAGAGACTAACAGACAAGAGGTCATGTTCGCGACTTTGGGATCTCGGCAATACCATGGGCTCGAGATGGGATTGGGGACTACGTTGGCTGTATTTGCTGGGCTCTGGGATGTAGCTGAGAACCACCATGCCATTTATTTCATTCAAGGTGCATCGTGCAGTCGAGAGGGCACCGGTTAAGCTCGCGTGAATCGCAGGACGCCAACATATGGGTTTCGGAGCATCCAAGTGGTCGCACGAGTCATTGCTTGGCCTTATCATCTTCAAGAGGTCAGTTCAACGATATTCTATAGTTTTGTAACCTATATATATAGTTATATTTGACCCGCATACAAAAGGTCGACATTCCAATCGAGTTGACTATGGCATTTCAAGTCGAATCGTTGCATTCTTAGTGATGCTATAAATATCATTTCCTGGACATTGATGTATACCTAATTCAAACATATGCGCAATCGATATATTTTGCGACCGATAAGACTGTTATCGCACAACGGGATGCCATGGAATATCAATATCTATGTTTGCGCGAAACTCAGAGAACCCGTTTGTACATCGCGATTGGCTCGCACGCCATCCAAATCGGGAAACATCAGATTTGGGATCGGGGATGGATATATTTGGCAATCCCTGTCGTCCTTCTTTAGATCCAATATTTAACTCGACCTGGGGAATGCGTACAACTCCAGATCCTCTTGCTACCCAACCTCACACCTCATATCCAACATGCCATTGGCCTCCAGTTAGTCGTTTCCCAGTCTTCATTTTTTCCCCTCTCACCCTACGTCCCCCTAGGCCTTGCCTTAGCCATCACCGCTCTGCTAGATGAAGGCTGGTCCGCGGTATGTGTCGCCGACTTCATAGTCGGCGCCATCGGATACAACGAGACTTTGTTAGCACGAGGGTCAACCGAGATCCACTGGCGCGTGTTCTGGAACCGTTGGCTCCTAGTCCGCGCTCTCCCTGCCACACCCCCAAACACTGACCGCGCTCTCTTTGAGATGGCATACCGCGATGTGAGTCATCGTTATTGTCCATTTTTCCCTACTTACACAGTTCCAAAAGCGCGTCATCCACTCCTCGCTCAGGCTCGCCATCCGTTCGCGCAGGTCGGGCGTCCCCTCCATCGTCGACGCCACCTCTTCCCAACGAGGCCTTGTCAGGCTCCGCGCGTGTCTGCGCAAGATCGTGTTCAGCGGCGAGTTCGACTTCGACCGCTACCTCAACCGCACTGTGTCGATGTCCGACGCCCCCCTCTTCGAAACCCTCTACGGGCCTCAGGCCTCCCGCCGTGTTCGTCGTAGCCAGCGCTAATCCAAATTTAGCATCACTCCCGACCCCGCGCGCTCTCGCGCACTCAAAAGCCATGGACCGCGCAGTGTATAATGTGTAGATTTTTTTCTTGTACATCTTGTATCTACACATTCTCCCATCTCGCCAATCCCACCTTTCTGTACCCTTTGCATTGATAAGATTGCCTGAGCGCTTACGCGCTCTAAGTTGCCCGGACTCATTGACAGGGCTGTGAGTCAATCGCACTAGAAGCTGGGAACGTGTCCCAGCTTCTCTTCTTTTCCCAACCCGGCAATGGAATGCTCGTTGACAGGGGGCGCGTGAAGCGGGCTGGTGCATCTACATCATCCGCTGACGTCCTTCCGTCGATACCCGCCAGCAAATGCACCTATACCGGGCACTCCGCCTCTCCTGGAAGGTGCCACTTAACTCAAATAGAAGACCGAAGTGAGCTCCGTCATCCGCTTAAGTTTGTTCAAGTGGCTGGTTCTGCGTGGCTCGGGACCTTAATTCTTTCGACCTTAGTGTCGAATACGAGTCGAATAGACAACTCACGCTCGCGAATAGTTGCGAAGTCCCGCTATTGCGTAAGTATTATGTCATTGAATAGATGCATACCCTTATAAGCAACACCGCAGTATAAAGTCCCCACTCTCTTATGTTTTACCTTTGACTTAAAGCCTCATAACCATGTCCACGGTCAGTTTCAATGCAATGGGATGATCCGCTAAGTTCTGATCTTCAATCAGTAGTCACTACCTCGTCCCGATCCGGTACAAATGATCATCTTGGTCGAGAACGCCAATGATTTTGGCGAAGCCGTGAAGGCTGATCGAGGAGCCGCGTGGCTTGACGACTTCTTTGATTATTGGACGCAGCGTTGGCCAGGCCGCCGTAAAGGGCGGGATATGACTAAGTACTTAAGAGAGGAGAGAGAGGTAGGTAACATAACCTGCTAGTAGTGCTATGGGCTGATACCTAGTCTAGCTGGTCCGGCAAATTCTGACGGAAAATACCGACGAGCACCGGGAACATAATGAGCGAAAACGGCTGCTACGCTGGGGTTAGAGGTTGATGTTGTGTTCCGCCACTGGCTCAGCATCAACGAGCCACGCCGTGCACACCTTTCACCCTGAGGGCACCTTTGCATAGTCATAAGTAGTAATGTACAGTGTCAGCGATAGAAATTGCCTAAGTCCCACAAGCGATCAGTGCGTACTCGAAGTAGGTTACTACGACTAGAGTCCAGCGCTACCAAATCCTCGGCTTCGTACTTGAGCAACCGTGATATCCACAAAGTGTTGGTGAACACAATGCACTGGGTGGGGGTATACTGCATGACAGGAGTGCGCCCCAAGACAGAGATAAAGTCTCTGCGCTTTGCTGTGAGGAAGCGATATGTACCCCAGAGGTCCTCCTTGACTTCGACATCCTTCATCTCGTGCATTTGCTTCATCCTATCCTCTAGTTGCCCTCGGTAGCGATGAATCAGGTATCCGTGTAGCGCCGCAGATATGGGCCCATATATATCTTCAAAGCTTTCAAGGGATGTGAGGGATGTGGGGTATGGAGGTAATCCTGCGAGGGCTGCAAAGCAGCTTGGGCTGAGCTCAACGGCATCGAGGACGAGCATATCTTCACCGTGAATGAAACGCTCGAGTAGTGGCTTCGATCTTGAGCATGGTATCTCCATTCGAGCATGTCGCAAGACGGCGTCGGGGAGGATAGGTGGCGGCTTGGTTCGTATGTATTGTCGGTGGTTTTCGGCTTTTCTCTTCGCCACAACCCTGGGCATATGTCAGCGTGGTCATAATGGCCATATCCTGCGCAGTGCTTACTCTGGTCTAAGCGCCAAGGCTGCACGTCGGCTCCTTCGGGCTTTCTTTTTCTCCTCCAAAGTAAAATATTTTGCATTTCTTCCCATCGAGGAAGGGTTTGAAGTCCCGGGTGATTGTAGTGTAACGTTTTGGTAAGTGTAGGAGTGGGCGATGGTCAAAGCTATCCTAGGCCGACCTGGCCGGACATTGATTTCTGAAAGTCTGCGCCGAGCGCACCAATGCAACGTCACCGGTCATTGCCCCTCTTTCACCAAACCATGCCTAAGGACTCAAGAAAAATGGGTAAGAATACCAAGATAAAGATGTCAGCATATACGCCCACAACACTTGACGCTCCCCCACCCATTATCGACTCTCAATTGACAACGTCTCGCACCCTGCAGACTAGGAAACTCAAGAGTCGGGATCTCGGAGGGTTCAAATTAGAAACGCAGCAGGCTTCCGTTTCAGGGATGTGTGCACCTGATGCCACAGTCAATGACACACGAACCACGGAGGAGATACTTGCAACGTGGATCGATGCGGGCGAGCAGAATGGTTGGGACCCAGCGTATATTGATAGTTTCCTCGAGAAAGACATGAGGCCTCCTGGGGAGGACCCCGAAGGGCTTACGCACTCAGATGAGCCCACAAAAAGACCTACGGGCCAAGGAGTGTGTGGCTTTCTTATTTCTCAGTGACTATACTGACCCCAAGGCAGGATCGAGCCAAACATGAATGGACTAAGCACATTGACATGTACCTGGTCCGCCTTCTCTGTTTGGAAGGCCGAGGAAACAGTCCACCGGATACCTGCCTCCAGTGTAAGACTGATCTCAAAGCAGAATATCGCTGTCTGAGCTGCGATAATACAAGCCTCATGTGTGGTGCTTGCACCAAGGCGACCCACTCACATCAACCGCTCCATCGAATTCAGGTGAGCTATTTTTGAATCAACGGATGACACATTCTACTCATATAAGCCCCGCTTGTTCCATTCAGAAGTGGAACGGTCACTATTTTGCCAAAACTTCACTCAAGACCTTGGGGCTCCGCCTTCAGCTTGGGCACGTCTCAGGTGAGATATGCCCGATGCCAGACACAGCCTGGGGAGACGACTTTACTATAATCGACACCGACGGTGTTCACTCGGTTGGCATTGATTTCTGCACCTGTGGTGCGTCCACGAAAGGTCAAGTAGATCAGCTTCTGGAACGAAGGCTGTATCCTGCGACAACAATCAATCCGAAGTCAGCGGCGACCTTTCGTGTTCTAGAAGTCTTTGAACTTCTGCAGTATGAATCTAAGGTCTCACCCTATGAGCTCTACAACACCATCTCGCGCCTCACAGATAACACAGGTCTTGTTGCAGTGAAGGTATGTTTGATTCTACGTTACATCCTCCGTGATTTTACTGACTTTAACTGAATGACCTTAGGATAGATATCCTAGCTTCCTCAGAATGGTGCATGAGTGGAGGCACCTGAAGCTTCTGAAGCGATCGAGGCGCGGCCATGATCCAATTCGATCAGCGGCGGAGACTGAGGAAGGAGAATGCGCTCTGCTCTGTCCGCCATGCCCGCATCCGAATATCAATATGCCCGAGGGCTGGGAGGATGAGCCCGAGGAGACTAGGTAAGGTCGATTATCTAGTATCTGCCATCCAGTCTAACCCTCAAATAGATATATTCACGCACTCAATCTGGCGCTTGACGCCTGCTTCCGCTTGAAGCGAAAAGATGTCTCAAGCGAGAATGCCGATCCTGGGCTGAGTAATGGGTTCTCCTACTTCGTCAAGCAGTCGAAGTTTTCCAATTACCTGGAAGAACACAAGGATGAGGTGGAGCCCAAGAGCACTTGTTCCCGTCACGACGCGGTGAACCTGGCTGACGTGAGTCCTGGACAAGGCTATGCGGCATCTGGTGTTGCCACGGTAGAGTGCGCCCGACATAATATGAAACGCCCAGCAGCAGTGTGCGATCTGCAGAAGGGAGAGCGGTGAGTTCCTTCCAATGCATATGTGTAGTCCTGGAACATATACTAATTATATTAAGGTATTGCAATATGGACTTTATCCTACACTGGGGGATTGTTGTCATGGCGCTCGGTATTCTGCGTACCTTCTTTATCTCCTATGACATCGCATGTCAATGGTCAAAGTACCTGATGGGCCGCCTGGCGAAGATTGACCCGCAGGCGCCTATCCTTCGGCCTGAGTCTAAAACACGCTTCATGGTCCCGAAGTTCCACCTCCCGGCCCACATTACATCATGCCACACCAAGTACGCATTCATGTACACCCCAGGTGCTGGGCTGGGTGACGGGGAAGCGCCAGAGCGAGGATGGGGCGAAGCTAACCCCTTAGCGCCGAGTACTCGAGAAATGGGCCCGGGAACGCGGCGGGATACTCTCGACTACAACTTCGGCGATTACAATTGGCGGAAAATAATGGATTTAGGTATATTAATCTTCTCATTCTCGCATCCGCGATCGGAACTAAGGACTTGTCGATAGGTTCTTCCCTAGGAAAGAAGATGGACACGGCTCTTTCGAAGCTGGCGGAGAACACTATAGCTCACCAAGAACTTGAAGAGACCCTTGATTCAAGTATGGTGGAGGAATGGAAAGCGGCAATGGTTGCCTGGGAGCATGATCCAGTTGGAAACCCAAATCCATTCGAGACGTCTGTGGCTTCCCCAACTCAAGTCGCCGTTCGACGGGTACTTGCTGAGGAAGAAGCCGCAGAAATCGCAGAAGGGAAGGATACATCGCTAAGCCCGGATACGCCACCCAGTGTCCTAATCTCCCGAGGTATTGACTTGGAGTCTGACCAGTACGTATTCTTCCGACTTCTATTCCCTACTCGGTCTCAATGACGGCTCACCTTAGACGGTTTCTGAAACATGAGATGAAGCAGACTTGGACACACTCCAGGGACCGAGAGCTTACGCGGATTCAACTTCGCTCAAACGCACTTGTACGGCGCATTGACGCTTGGTATCAAGTCCTGCAGCTCTACATCCCATCCACGATTCTCCTACGACAGAAGGCAACCGGACCCAAGACAGTTCCGCCATATGACCTCCCAATATGGCTTCCATCACAGATCGGTAAGAAGACACCCGTCGATTCCAAATTGGTGGACATCGAGTACCAGCTTCGCGAGGCGCAAGCGCAAGAAGCGCTGAGTACATTGAGGAGAAGCCTGCAGCGGCGGGTAACCGTGTACGATCTCAAGAACCGATGGCTCCGAGGGCAATCACCGAACACCAAAGCACTGAATCTACTCGGTAACATCGAATCTCAAATCGGGTGGGCTCGTGATGAGTACCGCCAGGCTCGGTCTGCTCTCTTGGTGCTCGGAGACATGCTAGGTAAGGTCGGACTTGCGAATACATACCGCCCCCTCGAAGACAACGACATTAGGGCAATGGCTAGCCCTATCCTGGACAGAGAGGAAGAAACTATGACGTTGAAACAGAAGGAGAAGGCGAAGCGAAAGACAGGTGAAACCAAGCGCACGATTTCGTGGATATGGAGACATGGAACTGCGGCGGACGAGAATCATACGGAGTTTGAGACTGAAAGTAAGTTGGATAAGTCGCGTAATTTTACATTCACTTATTCTTTGCAGCCATTAAGGTCGAATGGGCAAAGTCAAGGGCAAGGGCTTCACGATATCAGGAAGAGGTGTTGATTGTGAAGGAGGAGATGCGACGCACATTGAGGTTCTTTGAATGGAAAGAAGCCGAGTGGTACAAATGTGGGGGGGCGAGGGAGGCACACGGTGATATTTCTGACGAATATAGCGAGGGTCTCCAGGCATACGCCAAGAGACAGGGAGCTATATGTCTTGGCCTCAAGAGAAAGTTTGAACACATGTGGAAGGGTGTGGACGAGCAGATTGCTATCGCGGTGGCTGAGATTCGTGACCCAGAATTATTCTACAAGAGGCGAAAGGAGGAGGCACAAGCCGTCGCAGACCCTTCAGTTGATGTCGAAATGGAGGACGTAGAATGAGACCTATGTAAAATGTTGTATTACTTATATCATCAAATTGGGTGTGCTATTTGAGTTTGGAAAGTCTCTGCACAGAAAGCAGTGGGAATCGATGGATGAGCTGGCCGGGAAGTTGTCCCCGTGGCCGTGGTGTGCGGGTTGCGCATTGATTGATGCTCAATTTTGTGGTGCGAGGGCTTGTTCGACGGTTGTCAGTGAGAGGATCTCAGAATTGAAAACGCCGTGGTGTGCGAATTTTTGTGCGTTGTGTATCAGACAATTTCCAATTGCGTGGTGCGCGGGTTTGGTCAATGGTTGTCTGGTATCCTGACTCATATTAAGCGCCGTGGTGCGAGTCTAGTTGTGCATGAGACACCCGGGATTCCCCCCTGTGGTGTATAGCCTTGTGCAATGGCAATTGAGAGGCCTTGTACAAGTCTCAGATTGTGCATAATTAGTCTCATAGGTTTGGGCCTTACAGATAGGTTGGCATGGAGATCACCGAGCCAGGTGATATGCCCACCGAGCCAGCTGGTACGTTGAAGGCGGCGCCTCTGAATGTACAGAAGATAGGGACAACACAGGAGATGTCTACATGTCTGGTAAATCACGTACCATAATCGGAGCTTAAGGTTAAGCGCTGGCAGATTAAGCGCTGGGTTAATTGAGGGGCTACATGCGGGCAACCTTTCCATGATGGCCGATGTCGTGCACTACGATACTGTTACGGGTCTGCTTTTCGGTCGTATTTGTGCCTCGCACCACGGTGGGAGGGTCATGGTTGGCGATACACTACTGTTGATAAGCGCTGACAGCGCGGATTAGGGAATCACCGAATTTCGGTGATCAACATTTGAGTCCCTTGGTGCACGGCAACAGTAGTAGGAGATCGAGGGTGCGTGGTGCAGTGAGTATTGCATTGATTATTGCAATCTCATTTCTGGAGGCCGTGGTGCAAGGTCAAGACATGAGGGGATCAAATACCTGTCACATCCATGCACGCCGTGGTGCGCGGCCCAGCTAATGGTGGTCGTAGTGCATTGATTATTATCCTGATCCCACCAGGCTGTGGTGCATGGTCCAGATGCGAGGGCATCAATTATCTGTCTCATTTACATTCGCCGTGGTGCACGGCCAAACATGAGGGCATCAATTATTCGGACAACAAGGATTGACGCCGTGGTGCATGGGGAGGTCGATTGTGGCCCGTGCTAATACATTGCACCGTGGTGCACGGGGTAAAGGTGGGGTATCAATTATTCTGGAAATTCTGGCGGCCGTGGTGCACGGCACCGTCGTCAAATGCACAACCTAGCGCTCGGGGCTTTGGCTTAGTATGATATGTTCAAAACATATCAGAGTGCATGAAGGGTAGTGCATTAGTTTAGCGACCCACCCCAGCGCGCACAATAGATCTATTCACCAGTCTGCAGCCTGACTATTCTTTCAGATAGTCACAAGCAGGTCCCTATGTTACGGATCGGCGTGGAGCCTCTGGACCCTGTTCCAGTGGCCTGGTGCCCATATGTTGAAGCTGGGGAGGGCTGCAAGGACGCCCCATAGACCGCATAGGAGCCCGATTGATCTTCGAATATGGATCGGCAAAGCAAATCGACGCCAGAAGTACATTCTGACTGGCAGATCACGGCTCGTGCCAGAACCACCACCATTTCCCCAGAGGGTAGAGCAGGGCGGGCACGAAGGAGGGCGGGGGGCGGCCAATGGTGGGCACGTGGAGCGTGCTGAGGTGTAATCTGCTCTTATCGCCGCTGACAGGATGGGCAATGACGCAAGCACCAGGCGCAATTCTAGTGGATGGATTTTATTTGATGTGGTAGGTGCACCACCAGGTCGCCTTCTATGGTCGTCTTTTGATACACAACGGGGACACATACAGGTGCATCCCGAACTTCATTTTCATCCTCAACATACTTACAGATCGGCCGAACGCCCGACACCAAACTCCAAGCACTCCAAGATCCGTGCGTATGATCCGTCGCTTACGAGCGCTTACCTTTTGCTTACCCCACATATCTCGGAACGTCTCCATGAAATTTTCAAACTGCACGATGCATAATGCAACTCTCCTATGAATGTACCGTCCTCGCCGTCCTCAATCAGTCAACTAGTCAGTCATTCGGTCGTCCAGCCAATCGATTTTCTCCACCACCATGTAGCGCGACTCCTCTGCCCCGATTCAAGAGCAGCAGGTCACGCGTCGGTATGACCTCATGACCAAGCGCCGAGCGTGCGGGGATGCCGCGGCAGGCTTGGCCGCTTGGCTCTTGGCGCCGAGAGCGAGGCACCGAGGGCGGGCGCCGCCCTGGATCGAAGGACGGGGGGTTGGGAGGGATTGGGAGGGTCCCCTCGCTCGCTACTCAGGATCTCTCGTTCATCTTCGTAGATGAATGCGATGGGATGAGGGTGGCGGGGGCTAGGCGGTGGAAAGATGAAGCATGGATGGATGGTAGGCTTGTAAGATGTGGACAGGTTGGATGAGGAGGCGTCATTATGACGAATAACGTATCGTATGTGGATTCAAGGTTGTATTGGTGTACATACTAGTGTACATGGAATGAAGCGTACTGCGTTTTTGACTATAACCTTTCGAATCAAGGAATGTGAAAGGAAGTTGTGAAAGGAAGACCCCACGCGCAGTCGCCCTCTTGGATAGACTCTCGGAAGGGAACGTCCGACTGCGAGTTCAGTAGGTGCAAACCAAGCTCGGTACAGAATCTACCAGATGCGTTCCTGGAGGTTCTTGAGTGTATAGACCGGAGCTATGAGACGGGAGTGGCATAATACCAAGGTCACTGACCGAAGGTACCGAGCTTTCCTAATCCACTGACACCAAGACGCCGCTGGAGGCCTAAGAAGGTCGAGGATGCCCAGAGCTAGACCCTATCACCCAAGCCGCTAGATCTAGAATAGCCAAGACGTTCTAGTTAGGAGCGAGCGAGCGCCATAGACGACTCGAGCCTCGAGCCCCGGGTCTGACATCCCGCCTTCGATGCTGCGGCGACAGACGCCCCAGGCGAAGTCGGCAGTGACGAAGTACAGGCCACGAGGCGGTATTCCGAGGCAGGTCGACACCAGTACCGAGGGTTGGCAGCAGGCAGTCGACATGGGATGTCCAACGGGAATAGAATAGAACGGAATGGGCGCTGGGAAGATGGGTGTGGCGCCATATGACCGTGGTTTGACGCCTGCGCAGTGTCCAACGTTATGTACATGTCGGCGGGAGGTCGGAAAGTTCGAGGGTGGCCGAGGATTAACAGCAAGCAGTCGACATGAGACGTCGAACGGGAATAGAATAGGATAGAACTGGGGAGGGGAAGGACACGGGTATGGCTGACGCCATATGAACGGCGTTTGACGCCTCCCACCACGATCCAACGTTACATGTCGACAGTCGGCGGGAGGTCGGAAGTTCGAGGGTGGTGCAAAGCGACACAGGGTAAGTCGAAAACGAGGGTTCAAGTCGCGATTGGGTGGTATTTCGGGAGACTTGCTTCTTCGAAGAAGCAGGAGAAGGAGGAGAAGGCGTGTCGATCTATCTCTGTTATCGCAGTGACAACGTCGATCTATCTATGCGCAGTACCATTCAGTCAGTCAGATAGATAGAAGACGGTCTCAAGTCAGTTATGTAGAACGAACGTAAGAAGGATATTTCCGTCGTGCTGGGAATAGAATAGAACGGAATAGAATGAACGAACCAAGACCTACATTCCGACCCTTTCGCATACACGCCGTATGACATTCGAAATGACCACGAGACCTTCCAAACCCCAGAACCGCGTACGACCATACACATCGCAGAAGGAATGAGAGATCCGAGCCGAGCACCACGTTCGTCCGTCCAAGAATCCAAGGACATATGTCAAATGACCCTCCCACACACGCACGCGCACGCCATAAGCAAGCGATGCCAGGCGACTCGGAGCCTGAGGTATGCACGAGCTAGCGCCGGCCGCGGCGAACCAAACAAGCGATCACAAGGACAGGCCTCCCCAGCTTGATCCCGCTTTCCTTCCACCACCACCGCCGTGCCTTACATATAGCAAGACAGACACACTGCATGGACCTGCACTAGCCCCACCCCTTCTCTTCCTTCTCTCTGCACGCGCAAGCATCCGATATCCATCCGTCCGCCTATACTTCTGTGCAGCGCGAAAAAACGATCGACGACCGACGACGACGTCATACGCAGTTGAAAATCAATCCCCGCACAGCACACGTCCCCGCCACTACCACAGGACGACGACGACCACACCCCGACGTAGCACCACGAGAAGAGAGAAGACGAAACGATGCTGGGAACGAGCAACGCACCTACGACGCCGCAGCGCAACGTGTCCCCGTCCCCGCCTCGGAGCGGCGGGCTCGGGAGCAAGATCTCGAGCTTTGGGGCGCGGCTGACGAGGCAGTTTACGAATGAGAGGGAGGAGGGGAGTGTGAATAGTGCGAGTCCTATATTGGGGAAGGGTGCGTTCGAGCTTCTTCCTCTTCTGCGTTCTTCTGCGTTCTTCTTTCGTTGGTCGCCGTTCGTTGGCGCTGCTCCTCCTCCTCGCGCGTGCGTCCCGTCCATTCGAGCCTGGGGCGAGAGGAGGTGGTGGTTCGAGACCAAGAGGCGTCGAGATAAGAGATAGAGATAAGGACTACCTCCCATCATATCTATCCCCCACCCGCACTTATCAGCGACCGCCCATCCATCCATCCAATTCCTTATCTTATCTCTCCCCCCTTTTCTTTCGCACCCTGTACCTGCCCTCTTCCTCTTCCGGCTTTGGAGGATTCCAGGCTGGACTTGGAGGAACGTGCCCTCCGCCCTAGCGGCGTTGACAGCGGAGCTCTGCTGTCGTCGGTATGTCGGACGAATCCAGACTCCAGGAACGTCGTCATACTGGGCATAGGGAGACGCAAGCTCCGTCCCTCTTCCCCTAACCCATCACTATGTCGATGTCATCCGGCGCCGCAGCGCTGTGTTCCTGACGGTTCTGGCTCCTTGCTTTCATCATTCTACATCCCATATCGTGCCTTTGTCCGGACTCGGAAGAGGATTGTACCCATACGATCATCTCTCTGCGGTCTCGCCCCTATAAAAGGCGTCCGTCTTATCTTTCCGCTTGCATTCCATTCCAACAACCCTTCCTCGTTCTCCTCTTGATCTCTCTCTTTCGCGATCTTGAACAACGAAGCTTACTTGAACTTTTACGACGATGTCTGTAGACCGATCTCAGTCCCGTGGCCGTGAAGCCCTCGTACGTGCCCCCTCTATCCGCGTCTCCATCGACTGACCTCCTCCTCCTCTTCTCCCGCCCTTGCGTCCTCCCGCCTATCCCTAACTTCCTCGTTCCCTCCTCTTCGCCCACCTTCTTCGCTCACCTCCCTCCCGCTCTGCCCGGCCCGCCCACGACTCGCTCCGCTCGTCGCGCCCACAGCAATCCACCGGCCGCGGCGGCTTCGGCAACATCCGCCAAACTTCTTTGTCGCGCGACCGCCCCGACGGGCCCGACGACTTTAGCACGACGCGCGGGCGCGAGCCTGCGCCGGCGGTGCATGTGGGTGGGAATGCCGTACGTTGTCTTTGCTTTCGCTCTTTGGTCTTCGTCTTCGAGCTTTCGAGCTTTCCAGCTTTCCTTTGTGCTCGACTGTCGTGCGTCGCTTTGTGCTATCATGCTGGGACTCGTGATCGTCGCTTCCCGCCGTGTCGAACCTTCCTCCTCCATTTCGACCTGCACAACGCCCTATAGAACGATACTAACACCCTCTCTTCGCAAATGTAGATCTACAGCACAGGCCGTGGAGGCGCGGGCAACTTGCGCTCGCCGTCGCGCGAGCCCTCGAGGGTGGATGCGAGGGAGAAGGAGGTTATTGATAGTTATGTTGCGCAGCAGGGGGAGGCTCCTGTACGTCTATCTTTTCTTCTTTCTTCCTATATACTCCATACCCCACCTATCCTCTATACTCCATCCATACCTCTACACCTCTTACTCGTCCCTCCACACCGCACCTATCCTCTCCACCCTTCGTTTCCCACCTCTATACCGACTCCCATCTCGACCCCCATTGCTACTACCACCCCGACCCCCACCCTGACCCCCATCCCGATCCCTCCTCCCGATCCCCTCTCCCCATCGTACCCCGAACCAAACCGAGAACCCCAACACTGACCCTCCCTATTCTACAGGTCTCAACCGGCCGAGGCGGCCTCGGCAACATCTCCACAGCCGCCGCGCGCTCCCGTTCGCGCGACCCCTTAAACTCCCGCGAGCCTTCAAGGTCAAGGTCAAGGCTGACCACTGGGCGGGGCGGCGCGGGGAACGTGCGCGAGGAAGGGGCAGGGGGCGTGTATGAGGGGAATAGGGCGGATGAGGTGGAGAGGAGGAAGGAGGGGGTGGCGGGGGGGCATGCGCACGAGGGGCCGTACGTCTTTTCTCTTTTCTTCCTTTCGTCCTGTCTTGGATGATCGAGTGGATGATTGAGTGGATGCTGACGGGAATGATAGGCACTCGACTGGGCGGGGTGGGATTGCGAATATTACGGAGCAGGAGGAGCCCGCGCTTGAGAGGCCGAGTTTTTCGGGGGCGCCGGGGTATGGGAGTACGGGGCGTGGGGGGGCGGGGAATATCGTTAGGAATTGATTTCGTTTCGACCACCCTCTTCTCGATTTCGCCCTCGAACTCGACCTCGACGACCTCGATCCCGATGGACGACCGACCGACCGACCGGCTACCTGACTGCCACTTGAACTGAACGTAACCCACCCCTTCTCTTTCTATGTTGACTGAAGAAAAATGTACCATTATGCTCCTGTTTTGTGTTTTGTGTTTCGGTTCGATTGTACTTTTTGATACGAGGCTTGGTGATTGCTTTTACTTAGTTGAATTGAATAATTTGTTATGGACTTCCCAGTTCTATGTATGATTGGATGGGCGGATGGGATTGTGCTTCAACTTTAGCTGGCGCTAACTGGATTCGTGCGCGAGAGTGCGTCTACCCCTCTGGTCTGGACGAAATCGCGCTGATTCTGCCCTCTTCTGTTGGGGAGGGAAACGACGTATACTTACACAGTCCATATTACTCTTGGCTCTTGCATCACAGCACGATGAGGGAGTTCGTGACACACACATAGCGGCTTTCGCTAGAAGCGTCTCCATTCTCAGGCATCATGAACAGAATACTAGGTGCGCGCTGGGAAGGGTGGATTGTCTGAGTTCAGGGGTCTCGAGCTCGATTGGCGGAATCTTGGCCCTGGCTCGCTCTCGACCCCATTCTGATACGTCTCTTAACAGCATTACGCAGTACCCTCCGTACACCAATTCAGTCGGTGAGTGCGATAGATAGGTAGATAGCAGATAGAGTGCACTGCGGGCGCCGGGATCGACAGGATGACGAGATATGACGAAGCTTCTTTCGTTCATGCTGAGTTGAGTTCCTCTTTACTGAGCGTCCTCGCAGGACGAAGCTTCTGGCCTGGCTAACGGCGCTTGACAGATGGATAGGAATGTGGGTACAGGATCCGAGATAAGAACGTTTGACTCGGGAACGTTGGTAGACTGAATAGGTATATGTGCGTAGGCATACCGTATGCGCAGGAGGGAGAGTGCTTATCGTCCAATGGGATTGAGCTGTGCGCACTCGGAGTTGGGGTCATGAGGTCACTGCGGGGAGTTAAGCGCCCGTTGCGGGTTAGGCGATGAGATAAGATGGGGCGGTGGTGGGCGTCTCTTGTTTGGGGAGGGGATGGGTATGTGGGGGTGGTTGGATGCGGGTGTATGATGTACGGCACTGGACGGGAACGTTGCATCCAAGTGATGTCCTCAGGTACCTAGCGCTACGAGGGGCTACGAGAGTATATTTATTTCCCAATACGAAGGATGCAAGATAGCTCCGAGTCTGCGACATGCGAAATGGTGGTCCCGATCTAAAATTACTACATATACATATCTCGAACAACAATCAGTAGCCGAAATGGACGTAAGGAATCCATGTAAGCAAGGAACGCTCCGTGTCATCAAGGCGAAGTCTAAGTTGTTGAACCGCGTGGTGTATAGCGTACGCGGTCCGTCACACGTACAGTCGCCATTATCCTCCTTTCGTCTCCAAAGGTACTCGTAGAAGTCTTTGGCAACCTGCTGCGCAGGCTCATCACCAATTGACCACATCGTTGCCACCACTCTACGATATCCAGCAGCGAGCATCCCTGCAGCTAGATGGACAGCCTCATCGGAGAGAGTCTCTTCCCCAGTACTCGTTTGACATGCCGATAGAAATGCAAGGTCAGCGTCCTTGAAATTCGACTGAATGATCGTGCCGAGTTCGAGGGAGCCATTTGTGCATGAAAAACCGACTCCGAAGCGGGTCTGCGGCATTCTGCGATGCATGGCACGCCATGTGAACGCTGCTGAAGTCCCCCATGTGCTTGAGGCATTCTTCAACAGTCACTGTGGAGAGACTCAGAATTGTCAGGTGATCGTTCTGCTCGTGGGTCAGCAAGTCTGAAACCTATCTTCACTTTCTTCCACCATGTCCAGCGAATTGTAAGTCTCAGAGCCCATTCAACCCTCCTCAACTATGTACATACATACGTCCTTCTTACGAACTTGATACCATAGGTACGACAAAACCTTTCCGCGGTACCTGCTCTGGGGGAAGGACAAACGGCCTCTGCCCGAAGGCACCCTCATCGCGCCCACTGGTACCGAAGCTCCAGGGTACATCCTGGGATGGATGATACACGTACCCGGGGTGCGCGAGATCGATCCGGACTATTTGCGCTACATCATATGCGTGATCTGGCCCAGCTGGGAGGCGAACAACTGCAAACCCGCAATGGACTATGAGCTAGACTGCATTGGGTGAGCACCCAAGCCAAGTCTCACTTTCGTCCCGAGCTAAATCTGAGTACGGAGTTATCAAGTCCCCAAACTCCGGATAGTGGGAGATAACTACGTCTTCCTCTACATCGCGCGCAACCACCACAGGATGATGGCGTACCTCAAATCCAAATCGAAATCGGACTCGAAGGAGAAGAAGAACCCCAGCGGCCTTACCACTATCCTCAGGCAGACCGTCAAAACGCTCGGCCTTCCAAAGGGGTCCTTCAATCCCGCCGTGAACCTCATGTGGCTAAGGTGGGAGGATAATTACCAATACCCGGAGGCGGAGTACCCGTGCATTGGGCAGCACGTGTGGGGAAGGCAGTCAGCAAGAATGAGTGGGGGTGAGCGGTCGGAGTTGGCCCCGGTGTCGGATGCGTTGGCCGCGATTATTGAGTGCCGCCAGCCACAGCGCGAAAGCTCGGAGTCGGAGTTGAAGGCGGAGGAGGCGGTCCCAGTACCTGAAGGAGGATTGTATTTTGCTCGGTGCTATCTCCTCGGTCTGTATCTGCTGGCGGTTTTATGTGGTATTCTATGTTACCTTTGGGGAAAGTATGATTCAAGGAGAGCGTGGAGCACAAGTTCTGGGGAGCAACCTTGCAGTAGCTGATGCATCGCACTTCGCTTGTCTTAGGATGGAATCCCGTGTGGGACTCTTATGTCCCGATCCGTGCCGCTTTTCGAGGCGATGGTCGTATACGTGTAAAGTGTACTCATCGGGAGTATATACTATACTTATCGAACTGTGTATATGTCTTCAAGAGGTAAACACAGCCTGATATAGCCGATAAATGAGCTGAGGATGGGATGGGCGCTTAGAGCGTCTTGGATGTATTGATGGCGAGTGGGTCGCATATCATATTGAACTCGTGCAATCAGAGTGCCAGCGCCCTTGATCGGGTTTTCTCCTAGACCCTGACGTGCCTTTCTCCCGGTGCTGTTCTAAAGTAATAGCCTCCAGCTTAGTCGTCACTTTACAATGGCTACCACTTCTATGGTGTAGAATCTCGCTCACTGCCCTAACTTTGGGATAAGTAGCACCTCGGGAGGATTCTCTGAATTGTATTTATTGTAAATTGCATCAGAAGTCGACGGAGTTCGATATTATCATCCGAGCAAGAACGCTACATATAGCGAGCTCCATACATCTTCGTTACTATACAAAGCAGACTGAGGCAGACGGGTGCATTGGTACTTACCTCCACGTCCTTCTAACTTTGGATAAAGCAGTTGGGCAACCCACCTGAGTGAAGTTTTTGTATTTCTTCCTGCTTCATTTGCAGCCTCCACAATCCCTTGGAGTATATATTCTGTACTGCGTCCTAAACTACCGACAATACGGGTGGGGTGCATGGCATAGCGAGTGGCATAGCCACATGTCCGGTCGGTAAGCGCCCGTCTTATCCTCAGCTCATACATCGGCTAAGTATCACGTACACGAGTCCAAGCAGACCATGCCGCGAAAAGCGGCGCGGCGCGGTTACATTCCCAGATGGGACATCGCCGGGGACATTGCAAAGGGAACTCCTGAGGGACCCGAGTGTGACGTGGGATTCGTGGGTGTTTGGTATTCGCCACACAATTCGGAACCTCAAGCAACGGTATATTGATAGTTGCGGACTGGCGCCGAGGATATTAAGCGCTCGCTCAGCTGCACCAATCTGCACCAATCGCCGACCTCTACGAGCCTGAAATCGTCATGGCAGATAGTGGCAGATGCGGACCTCAAAAACGAGTATCAAAAGATGAATGAACAAAAGCTTTCGGAAAAAAATATCGCATAAGATGCTACAGTGTTCAACCGGTCAGGGGGTTTCAGCCGTGCAGCCCGAGTATGGCGCACCCGTCACGGTGCTATCAACGGCGTGGGGGCCACGCTTACTCGGCCAAATAAATTTCGGCAAGAAGGGCGCCTAAGTGTAGGGGAATCAGCTTGTAGTATTACTGATAGTTATATGTCAGGTCAGGTATCCCTTTCGAGTTCGCCTTTTGGGTTTCAAAGCTGATTTGCACCCGTGTTTTTCTTGCCCACTTCAATTCTTTCTTAATGACCCGTACATCGTCACTGACTTACCCTGGAAGATTCCAAGCGACCTCTCCTCCTCTTGAAATACGCATGCATGCAGATAGAAGAATACGGCTGGTGGAGGGGAGGCTACAAGCTGTCTTTTTGAAGATGGTGTTTAAAAGCCTTTGAACAATGTCTGGACAAGGTGTGTACAAGTGGGGATTAGTGTTTAATAGCTTTGTTATTGGGTTGGGATGATACTCAATACACCCGTGACTAGAGTTGAGTTGAGATATGCTCTACGATGGAAAACTGAGCGGAGAACTTCAAAGGCATGGCAGACGATGGGAGGGTGCGCCCGTACAAGCCTTTCGCACAATGCCGGTGCCGACGCCGTTGCATGCCGTTTCCAAATATGGTGAAGGACCCTGATTGTGATTTTTCCGGGTCCCTGGGGAGGTGCGGTAGCTCGGGTTGCTCGGCTGAGAGCCCCCCTTGATATAAGGGCAAGCGAGAACACGAAAAAACATCGCCAACTACCCCAAACCACCCACAATGCGTGCCTCAGTCCTCATCTCTACTACTGTGTTCCTTGCTACATTCGTAAATGCCTACTACGAGGTGCGTACACTACACATCGGCAGAGGATTAAACCTGACCGTTGCCACTTGGATTTGCATCATACTAGCCTGCCGTTGGCGCCCGCGAGATCGACTCCATCCTGGAGCGTCGGGAACTCTTGGGCGAGTTATCCACTCGAGACCTGATCTCGGAGCTCTCCACTAGGCTTGAAATTCAACAGACGCACAAGTGCTAGACGCATCGACCTGCTGTGGTACCGTCAGCCTTCCCCGTTCCACCTGGCTTTCTTCACCTTTACCTGCCTCTCACGTCTTCCTTGTTGGACCTCTCCGATTCGATACTTGCGCACACCGTAGGATGGAAATCTAGCATATCTATTGACCTGCATGTATCCGGCTTCTCGGTTTTACGTTCCCATGAAGGGATCGTGTCCGCGCTGCACGCGAAACACGATCGCTTTGTCTGTTGCGTCGGCACCTCAGACGAGGCGCCCATCCATATCCGTCGGTTTCCGTCGGACTTATCCGATACCTTATATAGCGAGTCTCCTCAATTTTCATTCCTTAGTTACCTTCCCCCTGTAACTCACCTCCACCTCGTCCCGACTCCCCGTCGATTGTGCACATCGAATCTATTTCATTTATCCCGCCTATCTACATCGAGCTACGTGAGGATCGACGACGGAGGTCCGAGCCCCCTCGCACCCAGACGCCTCGTGTTCTTAATTGTTTTGCAATAATCGTTGGATAAAAAGAAACGCCGCGGCAGACTCGGAGATAGAAGCGATCTTAACCTCGAGACTATGACCATGCCCTGTTTCTCTCGATTCGCTCTCTCTCTCCCAAGGATATATTCTATTTTTCTGTCTACATCATCCCAGTCGAGCTAGAGGTCCACCAAACCTCCTACTTTCCTCGCTCCCAACGCACTTGAGTGCACTTCACCACTATCTGTATTAGAAGTCAATGGTCATTGATAATAGTATAACTTGACCCAGTTCCAATTACCGACGGTCCATCATACTATCAACCCAGAAAGTACTTTGTTACATCGAGCTATGTACATGGTCTTAACTCAATTATCGTTATATACAGCTCCCGGGACGACTACCTATCACGTTCGTGTCAGTCGCCTACGGGGAGCACAAGTCAGAATGAATGTCGCATCGCATCGCACCACACTGCACGTCGAGCATGTTTGTATGTAGTTTACTAACCGTCAATCGAATTCGAACCCTCAACAAAGAGGACCGGCACAACAGTTAATTTGCTCTGGAGAGTTGCACTTGATGCGTTTATCGAGGGAATAGGGGATATTAGGGGCTGCGCGGTCTTCATGGGCCTCGGGGACTGGGGCGGCGGAGGCGAAGATGGACTCTGTTGCGAGGGCGAGGGCGAGGGCAATGAGGACTCGGAGGAATGAAGTGGAGAAGTGCATGATGCTGGTGGCTGGTAGTGCTGATGGTGTGGTCTGTCTTTCTGTGGATGATAAGCTCCATCTTTTATAGAGATTAGAAGGTAGGAGATACTCACATCACATGCCTTTTGGTTCTGTCCGTCTCTCCCCGGTCGACCGTGGGGTTACTATGCTGCATATGCGACTTGTACATATAGATGTATGGATGGATCAGCTTCTTGAACTTTTGCTTGAATGAACTTTGCAACTTCTTCGGCGAGTCGCGTCTTCTCGAATTGATTTTGATAGTCCGGAACCCACTACAAAGTTCCGAGTTTATTCTTGGATATCGCTATCTACCATTACGGACGGCAAGTATCAATCACAATGGCCAGCGAGTCCGAACTTCGAAGGTGGTCTCTCCGTGTTCGACAGATAAAGTCGGTGATGTGGATTGGGTGCCTGTATTTATGACGCTTTTTGAAGAACTGCACTAGTCTGTCTGCTTCCCCTCCTCCAAACTGTAGCGGCGGTGCGGCGCAAAAGAAAGAAGGAGTGTTAGGGGATTGGGGATATGACTGGACGGATGATTCACGAGTTAGGCGCCTGTTATAGCCAAATTGTTAAAAACACTGGCACGACATCTTGGACACATACCTGCAGCATCAGACTCCAGGCTACGCCAACATGCGGTATTGGCATGGCATGGAGGGGGGATAGGATTGGCGATCGCTTGCGTGGCGAAGAAGGTTAGCGCTAGCACGAAGAGTGCAGAGGCAGACGAGGCGATCGAGTAGAAGTTCATGCTGTCAAGTGATGGGGTACTTTCTGTGAACAGATTCTCCTTGAGTGCGTTTATATAGCCTTTCCTTCTTGGAACTGTGCTTCATTGGAGTAACCGTTGACCCCAAGTACATCAATGCGCAAGTTTACTCTGATCAAGTTGTTCCGTGTGCTAGGCTAAGGAGGCACATTCACATGCCATTTACTTCTGTCCGTGGCTCGCCGGTGTTGAATCTTTGATTAGTGTATGCAAATATATCTGATTCTTCTTCTCTTTTGGCTGAATCGCCCTTGAACTTTGCAATGTCTTCGGCGATTCAGGCAGACAGCGTGAGTTTGCGCTCGACATTATGCGCACCCGCACGGACTTGGCGCGTTGCGGGACAGGGCGAGCCTCGGACCGCCTACTTGAGCACGCCTGCCACCAGATGGCTTTCGTCCGAGTGCGATAAGTCCTCTGGAAGTTGTCGGCTACGCATGGTGGTCTGGGTGGGTGCTGAAGTCGTGTATCAGTGGGTAGAGACGCGATTGAGTTTGTAGAATTAACTCATGATTAATTGAACTATGAATGATATCGCGAATTGATTTGATTGGCATCGACTTCTGGTTTGGTCTGAGTGCGCTGTGGTCTTTGCTGTCCAGTCTCGGAGATGGCTGGCATAAATGCTCGAGGTAAGGCAAATTAATCCTCCCTGTAGTGAGTATTTACGAGTGAAGTGTGCAGGACTATCAGGCTGTACTGTAGCGCAAGTCGTATCCAACTAGTGCTAGTAGGCCATAGAATATGCAATATGGGACTTTCCGTGAGAATTGGCGTTTGTGCCGCGGCGCAGTCGCGCGCAGGCGGCGAGGGATGTCGCGAACTTATTATTCATAATTCAATTTATTCAAATCTCAAAACGATGTCCGTCCGTCTCAGGTACGTATACATAGTGAGTAGCTCCTACTCGCAAAAAAGGGGATAATAGTCCTAGTCAGATGCTACGCTATCGAAGCGGGTGCGACTGCTGCTGATGTTGGCGGCCTGGCGTCTGTCCATCTCGCAGTAGCGCATAAAAGAAACAAGGAGTGTTAGGGGCACTGGGGAATGACTGGACGGATAATTCGCAAGTCGCCTAGGCGCCTGTTATAGCCAGATTATTAAAACGATGACATCTAGGGCTGGGGGCACATACCTGCAGCATCAGACTCCAGGCTACGGGAGCATATATGGCCCGGGCATGTAGGATCCTTGCCAATAGGATTAGGTACAGCGATCGCTTGCGTGGCGAAGAAGGTTAGCACGAAGAGTGCAGATGCAGACGAGGCGATTGAGTAGAAGTTCATGGTGCCAAGTGATGGGGTACTTGCTGTCAAGACATTCTCCTTGAGTGCCTTTATATAGCCTTTATTACTTCTGGAGGAGGTAGTAGAGTCTCAGGTTCTGTCCGTCTCTCGCCGGTGTTGCGTACTATTGTGGACTTGGTATAGATCTTCCTTGTCCTACAAATTTCTGCGAGGCTTCGCCATGCGGTAAGTATATATGGTTGGCTATAACTTTCTTCTCTATTCTTCTTGAACTTTGCAGGTTCTTCGGAGCCTTCTCAAATCTCTGATACTGATTTCTCAGTGTTCGAGTTTATGATTACGAGTATATCCCCTCTTGGCTGAGATCGATGCAAGAGTGTGATGTATGTACCCATATCGAAATGAATCCCAAGGGTAGAGAGCGAATTAGCTACATAGCCTCTATGGTATGCCGGGTGTCATCTGATCTCTCGAACGCCTTGAAGACGGACCAGGTCCGAGGTGTCGGAACTCGTCGGACACTAGTTTTTGACCCACAGCTGTGAGTTATTTAAATTCTGTACTTTACCCCAGAGTCGCGAATACAAGTCCATAGGCTTGAATAATTGGCCGGCCGCCTACCGAGAGCTTTAGCGCCCAGGAAATGATGGCGAATGCCGAGCATATGAAACTCAGCTTCAATCCGGCACGGCAACCGCCGAACGACATCGTTCCGTCCCACCACCACCCGTCGTCCCAACACACCTGCACCATGCCCTCCCGCTCGCCCTCCCCATCCTCAGAAAACGAAGATGACCTCCTCCCCTCCCCCTCAGAACTAGACCCCACATCCGACCTCTACGCCTCCTACGTCGCAGCGTACAACGCCGCCCTCCCCTCCCCTCCCCAACATCCACCCCCACCCCAGCCTCGATACCGATGCGCCTCCCGCGCGGCGGCGCAGCCGAAGTCCGACACCGATGAAAGCTAAGCCAGTTGGGGGAGCTTGATAAGCGGTTCAACCCGGCGTCGGTGTGGAGTCGCGCGGCTTGCGGCGGTGTGGATGCGGATGGGCGTGTTGGAGGGCAAGAGGGAGGGGAGTAGGGCTGCTATTAAGTGAGTGGATTGGTTGGTTGGTTGGTTGGTTGGGTATGCGTTGTGCTTACAGTTGGATAGGTATGCGAAGGAGCATGGAGTGATGGAGGAGGCGCGGGTTACGCTGTCCGGGGGTATTCCGCGAAGGAGCTCTGAGGGCGTCAAGGTACGTCATCTGGCGTGACGTAGCTATGCGTATGTGTGCTAAATGATTCGTTGCTCAGGCTGCGGACTCGTAGGATGACCGGCACGACGTGTATGTGAATGAACCCTAACCCCCTACATATTGACCACCTCATGCGTAATATGCCCCACAACCCCTCCACGCGCTGTCAAGTCCTCGCTACGCTTGGGGAACGCGGCATGCGCCCAGTCCACATCGTCGCGTCCTACAACGACGACGTCATGCCCCGCTTCGATGCCTCCGTTGGGTAGGGGCGAGGCGAGGGAGGTGACGCCGAGAACGACGAGTATAAAGGTGATTCGTGTGGCGGAGAGCATGATGAGCACTATGATCGACGATGTGTCGGGTAGTAGGTTCGGTGCTGTTCTTCGAACTCTGAGATCGGGGGAATGATATGTTGCGATCGCAGACGCAACGAAAGTTATAGAACCCCACTAAGTTATCATACCCATTTTATAGCGATATCTGTAGTAGATATCTGTAGTACCACATAGAACGTATCGCGGGCTCCACAACTGGTTGTCGCGGTCTAAGCTCCCTGCACTGCGCATGGATGCATATACCATTCGTCGTCCCTCTGGGGGATCAAGTCTGACCTGTGGCCTGCGAAATATCGGCAGGGTGAGTTACCGCAGCTCCTCGTGAAGCCCGACGCGCACTGTATAGTAGCTCGGGTTGAGCCAACAGTTTTAGTAGCCCACTTCGTCTCCATCCAACGTTAAGACGATCATCCCCTGCCCCCACCCCCGAGTTAGCGCAGCTCCTCGTGAAGCCCGCCGCGCACCGTGTAGTAGCTCGAGTTGACCCTTACCCCACTTCCTTTCCTTCCAACGTTACGGCGATCTTCCCCTGCTCCCACCTCAATCCGTATTACCCCAGTCCCTTACGGCACGCAAAGAGTAACCATGTTCCTTATCCTCCATATCGACCACCCAAAGTTTCACGCACGATCTGTTCCAGAACAGCGCACGGCATGAGGGCGAGCGGCTGTCATCAAGTACGATGATTCGTAAGACTCCCGAGGAGAGACCGCAATCCAACACTGAACATTCGCCCCCGGAGGTGAAGAAGAAAGGGGGCGAACACGCAAGTCTGTGGGACGTAGACTGCACCTGTTTCATCCATAGACTTCTCCGCCACCCGCCTCCATGATAACCACGGCACACACGTTCCTAGCCGACACACAAGAGTGGAGCAGGGAATCCAGCCAGTATCAAGTCGAGCCCCAGTCGAACTGCGACCAGTCTTCGTCGCGACGTAACTTGTAACCTTGCGACGATCATCACAAACAATCCATGAGCTCACCTATCTCATACCCGCAGTCCCCAATCCACGATAGTGGGCATACACAGTGCACGATAAGATGGCCAGGGCCAAGCGAATGAACCAAATTAGTGGGCCTGGTCGACAGGAGTCAAAGAGCAGTCAGTCCATGGCACTGCCGACGCGCGCATCGTCTCCGACCGCGATCCAGAGCCTGCACCCGCCGTCGGCCTCACCACCGAGGAGAGCGCACTCCTCACCTCCACCCATATCGAGCTCGCCACAGACTATCATGATCAGGAAGCCTGTTGACACCCCGACGTGAAGCCCTACGCGCGCCGATGCTCCACACCCACCTTGCCAGCACGCTGTCCAAAGCACAATACGTTCCGCTCTCGAGTTCAGGAGAAAGCTCGAACCCCATTTCATTCGGTCTACCTACCGACTAGGTCAAACCCCTGCCTGCAAAGCCATTCATCCCCAACCCTGCACTCGCAAGGTACCGACCGGCAGTCTCAACGTCAACACCTGCGAGAACCCATCCACCAGGTGCCGTTACATACAGCCGTACAGACCGCTGTGAACGACACGGCGAGATACATCCTAAACTCGGGGAGGGAATGGCTGGGAGCGTAGCGACGGGACGAAGGCGCTGGGGCGGGGCGCGAGCGAGGCGAAGCCGAGCGAGCGTACCCGGCCTGCCGATAGTAGGACGTGCGCGGCTCCGCCCATAGGGCGGGAACGTGTCGAAAGACAGTGTGATGCGCAGGCAGCAGGCCTGACGTGAGACTGGCGCGATCGGGATGGCAAGGGGAGATGGAGGTAAATGAGACATGTCTGGCCGTGCGGTAGGTGAACGGCGGACGCGGAGCAGGGGGAGACCATCGTGAAGCGCCAAGATAGGCGGAGGATAGAGCGACACGCCCGTATGACATCATGGGCGACGATGGCCCTGAGCGTTGGGGGCGTGTTGGATGGTGGTATGCGGAACGTCGGGGTGGGTTAGGGTTCCGTCGCCTGCGCGTCGTGCCAGCTTGCGAGCGAGTGTGCGGCCTTAGCAACGAACATCAACATCAGTGAGCACACCATACGCATAGCTACGTCACACCAGCAGGCGTACCTCGACGCCCTCAGAGCTCCTTCGCCGGGATACCCCCCGACAGCGTAACCCGCTCCTCCATCACCCCATGCTCCTTCGCATACCTATCCCTTAATCAGTCCATCCCACACCCAACCAACGAACCAATCCACTCACTTAATCGCAGCCCTACTCCCCTCCCTCTTTCCCTCCAACACGCCCATCCGCATCCACACCGCCGCAACAAGCAGCCCCACCAAGCCCAGCACGAGCGCCGCGCGACTCCACACCGACGGCGGGGGCGGGTTGAACCGCTTGTCCAGCTCCCCCAGCTGACTCAACTTCCTCCTATGTTGAGCTTCGGCTGCGCCGCCGCGCGGGAGGCGCATCGGTATCGAGGCTGGGGTGGGTGTGGATGTTGGGGAGGGGAGGGCGGCGTTGTACGCTGCTACGTAGGAGGCGTACAGGTCGGACGTTGGATCCAGTTCTGAGGGGGAGGGGAGGAGGCCGTCTTCGTCTTCTTCGAGGCCTGAGACCGAGGGCGAGGGGGAGCGGGAGGGCATGGTGTGTTGAGGGATGGTTGATGGTGGGACGGAACGATGACGGCGAGGCTTGGCTCGTTCGGCCGTTGCCGTGTCGGATTGAAGCTGAGTTTCATATGTTCGGCATTCGCCATCATTTCCTGGGCGCTAAAGCCCTCGTTGGGTGGCCGGCCGATTATTCAGGCCTACGGACTTGTGAGCGTGAGCCTAGTGTAAGGTGAAAGGTTTTAAATGGCTCGCAGTCCCGGTATATGAAGGTCAGACACCGACATCTGACGAGTTCCGACACCTGCTTCCTTGTGCTGGTCCTTCTTCAAGTTGCTCGAGAGATCAGATGATGCAGCTGCTATACTATACAGGCTATGTTTCCAGCTCGCTCTGTGATTTTATGGATTACCTGCATTAATGCCAGTACATCCATCGTATCCAAGAGGTGCTATAATGATAACAATATCACCAAACCCAAACGCTGTGTAATAAGATTAGGATCAGCGTTCTTTTATCGTATATTCGAGATATCACCGAAGACATTGCAAAGTTTAAGGACGATTCAGTCGAAAGAGCAGAAGAACCAGACACTAATCAACACCGGCGAGCGACGGACAGAAGTGAAGGCATGTGAGCCTCCTTTGCCTAGATAGATGAGTAATATTGAGCTTCTCATCACCCCCTCCTCTCTATAAAGAGTTGAAGCCCCAGCCCCTTCCGTTAACAATATATCTCTCCCAAAACCACCTGCGCATCTATCCATCCAAACCCAACCCCATGAACTTCCGCGCTAACCTCTCCTCCATCACCACCCTCCTCCTCCTCGCCGTGACCCTTGCGGGCGCCACACGCGCCTCCCCCATCGCCATAGCCAAGGAAGGCGCTCACCCCGAGAAAACCATGACCATCTGCATTCCCATATACGCTTGCCACAACGATTGATATGCTGCATCAGAAAATGAGGAAGGGTGGATGTACATATACATAGGGCTCCGTACCCGATACCCACGTCGCTCGGGGAGATGTATGAAATGAGTAATTGAAGCAAGACTGGTGACTATGTATGTATGTAGAGTGGTCAAAGGTTCCAACAATTGAAACATCGCCTCGCGCGCTAGCCACACATATGCGCTGGGCGGACCTGGGGTCAGATTCAGAGGTGAAGAAAATGCATCAAACGTTCCTGATGCGGTCTGGGGTAGACGAACTAGTGATTTAATAGAGCAGAAGGGCCAGCTGGTAGTGACGAAGAAGCACCAAGAATTGACAAGGGATAACACTCTATCCTGGATTGATACCGAGAATTGGATTCACTCAGCCTCACCAGAAGCCGCGATTAGTCGCTAGTTGATCCGTCGCCGGTCTATTAACCACTTAGCCTAGAGCCTAGGTCGCCCTTGGATCCAGTAATCCTAGGTTATGTTTAAACAAATTATCCGTCGGGCATAAGATGATTAAACCGCTAGATGAAAAGGTTGGAGAACGCCAACACTCGGACTATGGTGTGATTACTGTAACCTAAGTGATAGTGAATGCGAAAGAGAAAGAGCTCGTGTACTCCCCAAGCGGACTTAGCTTTCTGCGGTGTCGAGCTTCCGCTGCGCCGCCGTGGGGGAGACGCATGGGTGTGGACGCGGGTGTTGGTGTCGAGCTGGGTTCGGGAAGGGCGGCGTTGTACGCTGCTACGTATGAGGTGTAGAGATCGGAGGTGGGGTCTAGTTCGGAGTGGGGGGATGGTGGGACGGAACGATGACGGCGAGCGCCTTGGCATTCGTTCGGCGGTTGCTGTGCCGGATTAAGGCTCAGTTTCATTATTTCGGCATGCGATGGGCGCTAAAGAACAGGATGGGCGGGCGTCGGGTGGGCGCTCTTGGATCTGTCAAACGCGGAGGGGCCACAATTTGTGGGTATCGCAGTACTGGATGTATGTAGGGGTAGGTTATTGATAACCAAGAATAACTCACGGGTGGATAGTAATACTATGATACTATCAGAGATTCAAGAAGACTCCGAAGAACCTGCAAAGTTCAAGAAGAACGCCTGAGAGAAGGAACTTAGAACCAACCATATATACTTACTTCACTGCGGAGCCTCGCAGAATGTTGTAGAACAAGGAAGATCTAAACCTCCACAATAGTATGCAACACCGGCGAGAGACGGACAGAAGCATAAGGCACGCGAGGCTCTACTACCTCCTCAACTCCGACATAAAAGAGAGAAACCAGTCCCTTCCCACAGTTATATTCCACCCACATCACCAGCACTCTCATCCATTGCAACCCAACGTCATGAACCTCCGCACCAGCCTCTCCTCGCTCACAACAACCCTCCTCCTCGCCTTTGCCCTGGCGACCCACATCGCCGCTTCGCCTGTCCCATTGTCACCAACAGCCCAAGAGGACACCACAGCCACCAGCCCCTATCCTCTCGAGAAACGCATCAAATGCAACTCTCCAGAACAAATTAACTGTTGTGCCGGTCCCAATTGTTGACCGGAGTGAGGTTCAATTGACGGTAAGTAAACTACATACATATACTCGACATGCAGTGCGATGCGGCAATCTCTCTGACTAGGACTATTATCCCCTTCTTTTGCGAGTAGGAGTTACTCACTACTAAGGCGTACTTGAGACGGACGTCGTTCGGGGATCTGCATAAATTGAATTATGAATAGTAACAATGATGTATGGAGCTTGCTATAATATCCCTGCTCGGATGATATGAACTACGAGAAAGTTGGAACTGGTTTGTATCATATCGAAACCCGTCACACCTGATGAAATTTACAATAACTGCGATTCAGAGAATCCTCCCGAGATGCTACTTATTCCCAGGTTAGGGCCATTAACCAATGAGCGGGATTCTATACGGAGAATGTGGGATCCAACACTGTTCTGAACGAATTCCGAGTATACAGATAGGTGATCAGATCTATCACCTTCCAAGAACCTGATATGATACACAGAGACTGCGAAGAAGAAGAGGGATATTTGGCAATGTACACGGAAATTTAAAACATAGAAGGGTGTCCTATTAATAATAATTTGAACATGGCCGCCATGAGAGAGAAGATTAGCATCACTGTGCATGCGTCGAAGGCAAGTACACCGTAATCAACAGCTTCTACGATGTTCGCAGCACATCTGCAACAAATCACTTCTCAGGTCAAGAATAGCGAAGGTGTTCGCAAAGCCAATACAAAGAGGAGGCTCGACGGTAGAGGCTCAATCGAGTAACAGCCGTCACTAAGGCTACACATCGCTAAATCCACGAGAAGAAGCTACCCCTTGCTTCTTTTCCATATGCTCAAATGCTGGGGACAAATTAAGAAGTGTTTAGGCAAGTATATAAGCCTGATGGTCGCACTCCTAGAAGGGTCTTCAACATAATCGCTCCACCGACCACCCGTAACATTATGCGCTGCGTTATTCCGACTACTGTGGTATCGCTCCTGCTACTTCTCAGTGCTGGCGCCACTGCCCTGCCATCTGGGTACACCGTAGAGTTACGAGGTTGTACTTCACGACGCGGACTCACTGAAGAGATTGGTATGAGCCAGATCAGACTGTATACCAGGCAGAGGCTAACGTTCGAACTTCCTTTTAGATGTTTCTGGATGCGGGCCATACTGAACACAACGTATCTGCGAGGAATGTCTATACCCGATTGTTCTTGTACACTTGCCCCGAGCTACACATGACGAGAGGAGCTGCGGTAACTCGCCCTGCTGATATTTCGCAGGCTACAGCTCACTGTGAGAGACTTGATCCTCCAGAGGGACGACGAATGGTATATGTATCCATGCGCTTTGATTCGTAGTGCAGGGGGCTTAGACCGCGACACCCAGTTGGTGGAGCCCGCGATTTCTACCTACCTGGTACTACAGATATCACTATTATATAAAGTCTCGCCTCGCCCCTACCCAACATAACATAAGCATCGAAGCTCAAAGTCTTGATCCAGAACACAGCAGTCGAGACGGTCCTATTGTAGGACATACGCACGTCACGACTGGAGGGCGCGATGGCGAGTTGGAGGGGCGCGGAGGCGTTGTGGGGCATACGCATGTGACTGTGCAGAGACGCGGGGATGTGGATTGGGCGCATGTCTCGCTCCCCAAGCGTGAGGGGGACTTAAGTGCGCGTGGAGAAACTGTAGGACATGCACATGCTACGGTGCAGAGGCGAGAACCTGAGGCTGAAGCTAAAGCTGGAGGGGTCGGTGATGTGTGTTATTTATGACGCTTAGTTGCTCGCATATTGTTTTGAAGAACTGTACTAGTCTGTCTCCTCCCCCTCCTCCAAACTATTCCACCCTCCGAATAATTGATTGTTTAGGTTCTAAATCATAGTTTTTTTTGACAAGTTATAAGGTATGGCTATGGAGTGGAAGCCGGGGTGGGATGGGTCGTCGGGGTCATGGTGGGTATGCTACGCTATCGAAGCGGGTGCGACTGCTGTGCTGACGTCGGCGGCCTGGCGTCTATGTCATAGTAGCGGTGGTGGTGTTAGGGGACTGGGAATCTGACTGAAGGGATAATTCGCAATTCAGGCGCCTATTATAGCCAAATTATTGAGACGATGGCATCTAGGGCTGGGGGCACATACCTGCAACATCAGACCCCAGGCTACGGGAGCATGCGGTTATGGGATGGCATGGAGGATCGATGATAGGATTAGGTACAGCGATCGCTTGCGTGGCGAAGAAGGTTAGCACAAAGAGTGCAGAGGCAGACGAGGCGATCGAGTAGAAGTTCATGCTGTCAAGTGATGGGGTGCTTGCTGATTCTCCCAATGCATTGAGTGCCTTTATATAGCCTTTACGTCTTGGAACATCGTCCAACGTGCTTTATTGAGTAATCATTGACCCCAAGTACACTGATCAAGTCCGTGTGGTCGCTACACGCCAACTCCCATCCGCTATCAAGAAATTTCCGGACGTGGAGCTTGGGATCAGCATCCGGCTGGTATCAGGCCTCTGAAGGGAAAATTCCAGAGGAAATTCAGAGGTCCTGTGAGTGCTCCCCGTGGTCTTATCGTAGAATACCATTTGACTCGCTCTTATCCATTACCCATTCCACTTCCGTTCCTGCCGGTCTCTCCTGATCCAGAAACCCATCATTTCGCCCACGAGTCAGTGGCATTTGACTGCATGAGGATGGCGCAGTTTAATCTTTTTTCAACGAGTTCAAGCAAGTCTTTGAGCGCAGTAGCCATCGCCAGCATCACGAAGGCCATTGCCCATGATACTTACGTGGTAATGTTGTCTCCAAGTAAACGATGCTACTTTGTTGCGAAGCCCCAGGAGCATGATAATATGATATACAGCTCTGTAAGCCTCCACAGGAACGATCATTCCTTTGAGGGACCTGCGTCGTTAGCTAGCCAACCTACCGATCTGCCCCCTAGGGGGCAGCTGCCTTGTCACTTGAATGGCGGGCATATCTCTCTCGGGGGGTATGTTGTTGTCCTTAGAAGTATACACACACACACACATCAGTCCGACGTCCGTATGTAAATAGGTCAGCATTTGCTCCCGCCCTATCCACGTTCAGGGTCGTACTATTGTGTATTGATTCATGTAGGTCGGGCTTCTGATTCTTCGTGCGACCATGCATACATACCTCAGCTGATTTCAGCTCATGTGCTACGTTCACTGTTCAGGCAGAGAATGGACTCTGCAAGACCGATCAACCACCTCGTAGGGCTGCCTCATCTCGGAGTACTCTACTTATCGAGTGTCTTGCCGTCCATGTGCGACGGCCTCGGTATGCATGTAGCTGTGTAATGTAAGTAAATGTAAGTGCACGAATACGTGATGTGGGGGTCACATGGATCTGAGCTAAAGATAAAGTGCCACCACACTGACCTCAGTCCTTATCTACACGACTTTGCATGGTGCAACATGATACTACGACTCGGCACGAGCCATGGTTAGCTCGGTAGTTTGAGATTTCGCCCCAAATGGTCCGCTAGTTCGGCAGGGGGGCGGGATCACCGGCGGGAGCTGGGAGTGCGGAGGGCACCCAACTGTCTCTGATTCAGAGGGGAGGCAAGACAGACTTAGGCACTGGTAGTTATAGCTATACAATATTATCTGGACTCAGTCGAGTCCTATAACAAAGGCATCTGGAAGTGCATGATAGCACGACGGGGCCCACATCCATCATGATAGCCAGTAACCTATAGGTTCAGCTTTGAGGCTTGCAAAACATGTTCAACGAGCCAGGGCTGAGTTTGAGGTTATGCTAGAATGGATTTAAGTGGCTGTATGGCGCACCCAGGCCGACATTCTCAGATTAAGCGCCCATCCATTCATCCCCTCATCTGTACACTGATACCAAATTGATCGAGGTTTCGACATCTTATATGACAAGGTCCCCATTGTGAATCATATATTTATGCTTGGCTGGACTACTATATCACTTTATCTTTGTTGGGATTCGGCGCGCAGCGCCGTATGCGCTGCGGCGTCCGCCCCACTCTCGGATATTTACCGCAGACCCTATCGGACATTTAACTACTATATTTAGCTTGTCTATTGTTCTGTAGCTAGTCTCCTGATCTCTTCCTGGACTTATTGTGGAGTTATTTAGGAGAATTCTTCGTGTATATAAACCTACAGTAGTTACAATAAATCTAGAGGAACTTGTTGTACGCCAAGCCAACTGCGCGACTTCAACAATCTTTATTGAAGTATCTCTCCTGGAAACAGGCGCCGGAGCCAATCCTACGAGTAATCCCAATTCTTGCCTTCGAATTTCCATTCCAGCGCCGTCATCACCGCCGTCTGCTCCGAGCCCGGTTAACCTTGATGTGGAGGGCCGTGTGCCTTTCTTGCCGAAATCTCAAAATACCGATCGAACTACGGCTCACTCTTTGTAGCTAGAATGATTGCTCGTGGGGTATGAGAAATATATTACATCTTGGCACGGTGTTCGAAAGTCGTGTCGAGTCTCTTCGCCCCTCTCCCATACTTCCTCCCAAAGCCTTCGTCCGCTACTACTGTGAGCGAGTGTGTATATTGTGTTACAGTGGGAAAGGCTGGAACAGTCAAGGGGAAAGTTCTCCTCCAGAATAGGAGGCTTATTTGCCGAAGTGAACATAAGGGGTCCACGCGAGTAGTGACTTGTCGCCGTTGTCATTAAGCTGATTTCTCAGACGCTGAACGGCGTAGTGTAGAGCATACGCCGATCTCTCCCCGTCAAACCCACCTGGAATCTGGGTGTCCGAGTGACTCCAGAGGTACTCGTAGAAGTCCTTTGCAAGGTCAGGCGCATGACGATCTCCAATCGACCACATAGTGGCCACGACCCGTCGATATCCTGCAGCGAGCATCCCAGCCGCGAGATGAACCGCTTCGTCCGGAAGCTTCTCCTCCCCAGAGCTTGTCTGGCACGCGGATAGGAACGCAAGATCCGCATTGTGGAGATTTCGTTGCATGATCGTCGCGAGATCAAGCGCGCCGCTGTGGAAAAGGAATCGACTCTGAAGCGGCTCAGACGTACTTTGAGAGGCGTGGCAGGCTAGGTGAATGCTGCTAAGCCTCGGCATAAGCTCTAGGCAGGCTTCAACAGTAACGGATGTCCCGTCGAGGCTCTCAACTCTCGCACGGTTCGTCTCAGCCAACTCGCGCACGACCCTGACCTCTCTCGTCGTCCCAGGAATTGGAGATGCCCCAGGCACGTTCGGTTGGCTAATTAGAAGCAGGCCAGAGACGACCTCGTGAGCCGACTTTGCTTCCTGGGCCCGGTGGGAGAGAGCCGAGACGGTGGGAATATACGATGATACGACATGATCGAGGACGCTCTCGCTCGCCACATTCCCGTATATCCCGGCTGCGTGGAGTGGAAGAAAGGAGAGAGGCCCTGTTGGGCACCACCAGATCCTCGGTAGTTCCTCCCGATTCGATTGATCATCGGATTGCTGAGGTTTGCAGTTAGAAAGGGACCCGACCCAAAGCTAGAACCTGTAATGAATGAAAGTACTTACTGCAAGCCCGAGACTGCCTATACATGGCCTTACGACTTCGACCCACAGGTTTCGCAGAACATCCCGTACGACGCTTCCCCCACCTCTCCCTAGACGAGCCGGTCTTATTGGCCTCGTCTCTGAGGGCTCTGTATCCGAGTCCAAGGATCCCTCCGCTCTCCGTACACGGAGTCCCCACGACTCGAGTTCATTTCGGATATCACCCCGATACTGATTAGCCTTTGCCAATGAAAAGTCGGGAAGGGGTATATGGTGGGGTCTGTCTTGGCTCCTTGAGAGTGCGATAGCGTCACACCGCGACTTGTGGACGTTAATGACGATCACGGTTCCATATTCAGGCAGACTCCGAATCAGCGTCGAGCATGGTGATGGCATGAGGAAGGTCTCGTAGCCTGGAATCGCTCGCACCGTTTCGAGAAGCCTATCCCACTTTGTCGAAAGCTCCAAGTGGCCTCGAGCCTGATCCTCCACCGTGATCTTCTCTAACAATGACATATCAGTGCTCGTTGGTCGTTGGGTCGATCCAGCCATATCCAACTTCCTGGCCACCTCCTCCACCTCGTCAGCGAGATCGCCATTGTGCGTCCTCAGGTTCTCGACAGGAGTTCGAAGGTTATTGAGCTGGGCCCAGACGAGGCACCGACCCTGTTCGAGCCACTCTATCGCTTTGTCCAAGCGCCCGAGGCGGAATGCGGCGGAAGCTGCTTCTTGCGGGAGCCCTGATATAGCTCGGAGTCGGGTGTAGCGACGCTCGACCGTTTGCTCAAGTCCCACAGTCAGAGCGACGAGACTGAGGGCAGTGTCGAATGCGTCTATGATGTCGATGGAAAGAGGTTTGTGTAGTTGGAGAATCTCTGCCCAGCGTATTGCTGCATCCAGTCGAACATGAGGAGAGCCGAACCCACAGGTTGCTGCCTCGGAAATCTGACATAGGCAAGACTCAAGATCAGCAGGGCTATGTGTTCGACTGGAAGTAAAACGCTTGTATAACGCATTGCCGAGGTTCTTCATCCAGGATGGAAGCTCTGCGTGTCCCGTCGGAGCGAGCTGTACAGCTTTCTGGTGGGTAGCGATAGAATCCTCGAGGGAACGAATGTCGCCACCGCAATTGAACTGCAGTCTATACGAAGCTCCAAGGCTATTGAGGATTGATGGTAAGATGCTGGAGTCCTCTGAAATTAGCTGGACCGAGTTCTGGAGCGTCGATATCGCTTCCTCGATGTCGGCGTGTTCCTGAGTCGACGTCTTCTCGAATCGAAGCATGAGCGAGATTCCCAGATTGCTGAGATAGGTGGGGAGATACCCGTGCTCAACGGGCGTTAGTTTTATCGCTCGCCGGAGCACAGAGACCGCTTCATTGATGTCGTTCAGGTCGCGAGTTTTGTCAAACCGGGTGCGAAGGGCGTTTCCAAGATTGCTGAGCCATATATGCATGTCGGCGTGATCTTCTAGTGTGAGATCGACTGTCCTTCGATACGCTTCAATGGACTCCGTAACGTCAGATGTCTCCCCTGTTCGGTCGAAACGCGCCAGAAACAAGTTTCCTAAATTGGACAACCGTGCTCCGAGGTCTGGATGGTCATCGGGGGTGAGGAGAACGGACTTCTGTGTTGCCGAAATGGCGGCGGCGATGTCAGAGAGTATTCCATTCCTACGAAACCGAGAGGCGAAGGAATTGGCCAGGTTGCTTAAACGGGGGGCAAGTTCGGCGTGGTCCTCAGGGGTGATACGAATGGCGTGCTCGAGCGAGGAAATGGACTCGACAACATCAGCGAGGCCACCCGTTTGCTCGAACCGATACCAGAGTGAATTTCCAAGATTACTGAGCATGCAAGGCAATTCTTCGTGTCCCTCAACCGTTGTCTCTATCGCCCTCCGCTGCGCAGAAATGGCCTCGTCAATATCGTGAACGTCACCGAGATACTCAAACCGACGAGTGAATGCATTTCCGAGGTTATTGAGCCACGCGGCTCTATCTTCCAGGTCGTCCTCAGGTGTGAGCTCTACTGCTCGCTGGTGTAAAGCGATGGATTTATCCACATCCTCAAGGTGTCCATCCCTCTCAAATCGGCGGTTAAAGCAGTTTCCGAGGTTGCTCAACCGTGAAGGAAGGTCCTTATCGTTTTCAGGGCTGATATCGACGGCGTTCCCCAAGGTCCTCAGAGCCTCACCGAGATCATGCACGTAGCCAGTGCGCTCAAAGCGTGACAGGAAAGCGTTACCGAGGTTGTTCAGCCAGCCAGCCAATTCGGTGTGACCCTCTGGGGCCAGTCGGATCGCCGTCTGAAACGCCGATATAGCTTCGGCAATGTCTTCGAGGGCTCCTGTGCTCTCAAACTGGGAAGCGAAGGCAATACCATGCTCGTTCAGTTCTTCCAGTATGTCTGAGGTATGCGAAGTGTATCAGTTCCACTCCTCCCAGACAGGCGACTCACATACCATCATCTGCTGACTGTCCTTCTGGAGCTGCGATAGCTAGCGACCAGGACAGCCTCAGTTCCAGGCCTGCATGACGACATTCCATCATTTGGCTGTGTTTAAGCTCTAGGACAGGCTCAGTCTCGCGAACGCTATAGGATCATGAGGGAGATAGCGTACCATGATCCAGATGCAGCGTTAGATCCCTTTCATCCACATGTAACAACGCGACAACCTCTCCAGACCCTGAGTTAATGATGAAGTCGACATCCTCATCCTTTGGCCTTGAAGATTACCCCTGAGAACTGAAGGGATATCACTAGAGTTGCAGCAACTCACAGCTCAACGAATCCGGGTACTTCCCATCGCTGCGATGATGTTCTGACCAACTCAAAGCCTTGTCCCTCCTCAGAGTCCGGCGGAGCGAAGACATTGAGCTCCTTCAGATCGAAGGAACTCGTGAGCTCGCTCAACCCGAGAACAAACTCCACGGCAAGATCTACGATAGAGACATAGATTATCAGCATTCTTCAAGGAAATGTATCAAATCGTATTGCTGCTGGACCTGTTATGTAACATCGTCTAAGTAATGCGTGTTAGAGTGAAAAATACGGTAGTTTAGAGGACGCACTGTTCAAGTTCCATTCTTCTATGTGATCCTTCAGTCACGGAGAGGGGATTGTGGAAGTGGTGACAAGCGTCACACTATATATGTACGCGAAACTGGGCGCTTAGCTGATAAGTATGCGCACTGCCTTGTTCCCGCATCAGCTAGCTTTGCACTGCCTTTTCTAAATTTACTATCATTGTCCTAAGAGGGAATCTAAGGCACGGTGGGGGGATTGTTGCATCTACCCTGGCCCAAGTAAGCTGGTACGCGATGAGATCACCAGTAACTTGTAAGTATGACCAGACAGCTATCGGGCAGTCCCAGGCTTGATACTGTGGTTCCTCCTAATTGTCGCTCCCGAGTACTCGCCCGAATTAAAATATTATTATCACAGCCCAGACCCCGCCATATCACCTATTGCCTCAAGTCACCGGACCTACCTTATCTCAGTACCACGCTCACACGTTCCACCAGGAAGCATCTCTAGGAACCGAGAAGCCAGCTGTTTTGGCGTCCTGCCGTGGACGTCTGGCTCATTGAAAAGTACCCGTCACACTGAGCCTCTGTTATTACCGTGTTACGATCACATTTTAATCCTCTCGCCTCTTACCCTTCGCCTTCGCCTTCGCCTTACGCGTCTTCTTATCCCCGACCCCACTCAAACTGCCCACATCCCTTAGCTTGAACACGCGAATCGCCTTCTCCGCAGCCATAAACTTCACCTCTTCTTGGCTCGACTTCCCTCTATAGCTATCCTTCTCCCGCACTTCTTCCACCCCATCAACCATAATCACGCAGCTGATATCGCCTCTCTCCTTCTCAAAGACGTACTCAATCTCCCTCTCGTTCCGGGATGCCCACATCGACAGCCGCGATACGGGGTGCAAAATGTCCATGTTCCGTTCGACGATTCTCTCCAGGACTGGGAGAATCCCGATATGCCGCAGGACGTCCTTGATTACGTCCATGTTCCCACCCGAGTCGATATATACCGCACCGATGATGCTCTCCACGATATCGCTGAAAAACTTGGGCGCTTGTAACCGCGTAAGCGCAGCCCACGGGAAGACGCCACCGCTCTCGTTGCCCTCTAACGCCTCCCTAATCTCGTCCTTCCGCTTCTCGTACCGCGTGAACGTATTCGTCTGGTCCTCCATTACCTGCTGGTTCGAATGGAGGAGACACTGCCAGAGATATATCACCTGCGTGTCCGCCGCAGGTGAGAACTCGAGGTGCGCTGTCCATGGATTGGACGGCATGCCCTCGTTCGCGTCGATGATGGGCTGGGGCATGATCGCCTCGTACGTGCGCTTCAAACCGAGACAGATGTATGCGAGGAAGTGTCCGTTGACGACTGCGGACTTCCGAAGGTGCATATGTCCAGGGCTGTACTCCTTTCCTGGGACGTGGTAGAGGTAGTCGGTAGCGACCATGTCGAGAATTCCGTCGCCCAGGAACTCGAGGCGCTCGTACGAGATGGTCGTGACGTGCTCGCGATAGCTGGCATGAGTTAGCGCCTCGATGAGCAGGATCTTGTGCTGGAACGTGTAGCCAATCATCGCTTCGACATCCTTGATTTGGGGAGGAATCGGGATCCCGACGTCGGAGTCTGGGCGAACGGCGGAGAGAATGCTGGTGAGGCGAGTGGCGAGTGGCTGCCACTTGATACCAAGGTCGAAGAACTTCACGCATTCGTATCCGAGGTCAAATCCTCCGTGCTCGTATGCCGCACCAATAAGCGACTCTATGACGTCCGCCAGGACTATATAGTGGTGTCAGCAGAGCGCATCGAGGAAGTGGGTAACGATGCTCACTCTTGGTAGATAACTGATTCTTTCGTCCCTTCTTCGCCTTCGCCTTCCCTTTGCCCTTTCCTTTTCCAGCCCGCTTCTTATTTTCGCCCCCTACTGCACCCTCATCTACAACCTTCGAACCACCCCCAGTGTCGGATGCAGCAATGGCGTTATCTTTGCTCTCAACAGGTGGCGCGCCCACAACGCCCAGCTTTGAAGACGTACTATTGGTCGTATCCATCATATCCTCCACCTTGATCGCGACCCCTTCCCCCCGCAGTGCTCCATCGTCTCCCATCTCGACAGCAGCATCTGCAGAGGGAGCTGTAGAATCATCCGAAGCGAATAGCGGTGCCGTGACTTGTCGAGGTGTCGAATACTTTGGCAGCCACTTCTTACCGAGCATCGTGTCTACGTTGGATTCTCGTCAGAATACCATTGGATATGAGATACGGAATAGACTTACCTCGCACAATCCACCTCCATACACCTAACCTTAAACTCTCCTTTGCGAGGCGCGAGTTGGCGACCGCATGATCCTTCGCTCGCGTCAAGTACCCTTCGTGCCACATCGGATACTCCGCATACAGCTGGAGGCCCACCACATACTTGAGAACAGCATCGCCCAGCGTCTCGAGTCGTTGATAGTTGTGTCGTTCTCCTGAGGACGGCGCAGTGAGCGCAACGGTTAGAAGAGGTAAGGGGATTGAGGCAAGGGGACTTGGCGTCGTTTCCTCGGCTTCGACGGGTGATGGTGGGTTTGTTGGAAGAGTGACTGAGGACGGCGTTGATGGGGGTGAGTCGACGGTAGTGTTGGCACTCCAGTGCGTGTCGCGGAACGAGTGGACAGTCAGATGTATGCCCAGCCACCGCAGAATGGATGGGATGAGGAACGCATACTCCGCCTCCTCGAACGAATAGAACGCGATACCTGACTTCGCCGGTATGAGGTACGTCCGCGGGGGCCCTGAACCCGTCATGTCTACGTCCCCGTCACCAGCCGTGGAGGGTAGAGCCGGTGGAAGTGGGTGAAGAAAGTTCGTTCGTGGTGGGAACGATTCGACGACGAGGAGGGGATATGGGACCTCTAGCTTCTCTTCTTCCATGTCAACGTCCATAGCATCGCCCTCGATAGAAGTTTTCGGCGGCGTCTTGCGCCGATAAACCTCCCTGACGCTATCCTCCTCCTCTTCACTCAACTTCTCCCACTGCCACCCGACGAACTTGAAAGGACGACCGAACGACATGTGTTTCTTCACCATCACGATATCTTCGCCGAACCCGAACCTCTCGGCGTAGGCATCGGCCTCCAGAACGAACGCGAGGTCGGATCGAAACTTGGCCACCTTGCCCTTTAGCTTCGAGGTTACAGCCGAAAGAGCGTTCGACGTGGATGTCGAAGAACCAGCTGCCACTCCTGGCACACCATCTTCCGCCGTGACGAAGGACGCTGGCGAGGAATTTGCTTCGGAATCACCTGCTTCAACAAGCACCTCGAACTTCCCCAACCTCTGTTCCATAAGCCACTCCCTCCTTTCGTCCCACATCCTCATCGCTTCCATCGCATCCTTCGACTCCGCACTTTCTTCAGCGCTCGGTAAGAGTAGATACGAAAAGTCGGTATCGTCCCATTCCATGCGAGCGTTGTAGAAGCACCAGAAGATCATTCTCGTCCACGCCTTCGCTTTCGCTATAACCTCTTCACCATCGCCAATCGTAACGTGCTCCTCGTTCTCCCCATCCTCCGCAACAACGTCAACAAACGAGCGCATTTTTGGAAGAACGCTGACGTGAGTGGTTTCTTTCCCTGGTCTATACAGCTTCGGCCCGTCCTCCTTCTCTACCCGGACCATCGGCTTCAACGTAAAGAAGCGGAGTGCCGGAAGACCATCGATCTTCATCTCCGAGATGTACCACACCTTCCTCATACCCTCCGCACCCTCTTCTAAATCGCCCCGAGGAGAAGCCTTCCAAGGATCTATACCCGTTCCAATCCCGACCTCGCCCTCCCGCTTCGCGACCTCCTCCAGCATCCGCTTCACGTCTTCCTCGACTCCCGCGTCCAACCCTCCCGTGAACGGTAGCAGGTTCTCGTTTAGCAGACCCCACTCCCAGAGGGCCTTGTACGCCTTGAAAGCGGCGTGTCGATGCGCAGCGAGCTTCGATCCGTATGTTCGGGGCAGAGTGCAGAACGTCCGAGTTGGGATGGGCAGCGATGTGGGTAGGGTTACGGTTGACGACCAGGGGCCGGCGTAGCTTGGTTGAGTGTAGGGATGCGACTGCGATCGAAGGAACGAATGGGAGCTCGATCCGATGGCGAAGTCGGGTGGGTCTATGTCATAGATCGGCCTGTTGTTCAAAGAGTCCGAGCGACTGATGATAGCGCAGAAGTGGGAGAGATGGGAGACGGCGCTATGTGGGTTCATCGTAGCCCTTGAAACATGATAAGCAAAATGAAATGTCATAGTCGAAGAAGGACGACGTACCCGGTAGTCTCGCTTTTGAGTTCCTCATCGAAGTCTCCTTCCTCGTACCTACCGTCCTCGCCCAACTCGTTGAGTCGCCTCTCCGCCTGCGCCTCCCTCTGGATGCCCCACCCGCTCCGCATCGCATCCTCCATCATCTTCCAACGTTCTACTCGTCCTACAACGCCATCCTTCTCGTCGTTCACGTCGTACATGACGACGAACGTGCTCCTTCGCCTTCGCGCCCTACCCCGACTCTGCACCCAGCTCGCCATGTTCTGAGGCGGATCCCACCGAACGACGGATCCGCAGGCCTGGATGTCGATACCCTCCTCGGCGACGGATGTGCTGATGATGAGGTTCAGGTCGCCGGTCTTGAACTCCGAAAGCGTCGTTTGCTGCGGCTGAGTGCGTACCAACTGTCGGGTGATGTCCATCATCGAATGGCGATGCGTAGAGTCGGAGGATCCGAGAAGAATGCCGATTCGAAAGGCGTCCTTGGTGGCTGGGTGGTGCTTGAGCAGCTCGGCCAGCGCGAGAACGGCGTCGCGGCGCTGGACGAACACGAGCCCGCTGTACGGTTCTCCACTATCTCCCTGCTCCGCCTCCTCCTTCTCGTCGAGTAGACTCTGAATGAGGACTCGCACCTTGTCCGAGCATTCGTCGACGATATCGTCGACGTAGTACGATACCGGGCTCAACGTCAGGCCGTTCAGGATACCCTGGAGGTACCGCTTCTCAGCGCTCTTCCAGGTCATCATGATGTTGCTGTAGGGATTCGACGCGCGCCGTGCGTGCTCGACGACGGTGTAGACGAACCAATCCGCAGCCCACGGTCCGATGGACGACAGGATGTCCTGCGACGAGCGCAGAAAGTCGCGGAGGCCCTTGTGCGTGAACGTGCTCTCCGTCGTCAGAGCTTTGGCGAGTTTCTGCTCCGTGCGCAGATACTCTCGCGAATACGGGATGGGGGGCGTTGCTGGAGGCGGTGCGAGTTGGGCGAGCTGCTTCCGGGTGGCGATCACGTACGGGTCGGCTTCGATGTTGAGCGATGCGACTGCGCCCTCGAGTACGGCGACGTTCGTGCTAAACGGGGGGTTCGACGGGTCGGGGCTGAAGTACCCTGCGTGTTTGAAGATGGGGCGGTGGACGTGCTCGGCGAGAGACTCGGTGTGGGTATGTGGGGTGCAGATGGACGAATCGAGGTTTCGCTCGATTATCCTTTGTCGAAATGAGCGCGAGATACGAAGAACATGGGGTCACGCACCTGAATTCCTTCTCGATGTCGCCTGAACCGTAGATGGGGCTTGCACTCAGCCCTAGAATCGCAGGTTTGCACGCCTCCTCGTCCACCCCTCTCTTGGGCAATCCGACGTAGAATTCCTGCATGATCATGTTATAGGGATGCCTGTCGACGGCGTGATGCGCCTCGTCGAGGACGAGCAGGCTGATATCCTCCCCAAGCTTTACATACCCGTGCCGCAGCGCATCCAAGAGAACCTGCGGAGTCGAAACCACGACGCGATGGGTATCGAGAACGAGACGCCACAGTGAGGCGTCCTTCCACTGGTCTGGATAGTGAGAGCCCGAGACGATCCCAACGCTGGTGGGCAGATACGTCGTAAGAACGGCGTGTTGCTGGGTGCATAACGCGACCGTCGGGGCCAGGAACCAGCAGAGCTGTGACGGGATGGGATGAGCGCGCTAGAAAGAGGCTAATAAACCATACCTTGGTCGACTCGCGCTCGAGCTCGTGCTTAATCCTCAGAATCGCGATATGCGTCTTACCGCTGCCCGTATCAAGGGCGATGATGACGTTCTTGCGCAGGCTCAGGTCTAGCATCTCCTGCTGGTACGGACGAGTGGTCAAAAGAGGCATCGCAGTCGGTGTAGTAGATGTAGATGAGCTCGGAGGAGCAGCTGCATCCTCCATGATTAAACACGCGAAACGCAGGGCGAAATCGTGGGGTGATGGAGCTGGTCAGGACGAAGAGCCGGATTTCGATGAATCGCCCTTTATACGGCCAGTATCGGATATGATCGGATGAATGATAAGATGCTGAGTTCCGCATGCTGAACCGTGCGAAGTGACCGGAGTCTATGGCCCAATCCAAGGTTCGATCACACACACCTGGCATGTTCAACCTGGACGAGGTATTCGTGGCTTGTGGAGTACCGCGCGGTGCTAAAGATGAATCCCAACTAACGGCCCTGTAAGCCATCACGAAGGTATTTGGCAGACCTGGTTGCCGGGCGCTTAACAACTGAAAGGCCGACTTGTCTGATAATCAAACGATGGTTCGCGGTGGAGACATAAGTACACAAAAGCGGCACCCAGCTAAACAGCGTCCTTTTTCGAGTCTGGGTGCACCCTTACACCTGTCGACGATTGATCCTAATAGAAGCCGACTGATCATCTTGTTTCTTGACTTTGAAAGCCCCGGTAGGCAGCATACGATGGCGAGATAATCAACTTGAATCACCATAAGATCAGGAGGTCTGAAAGGCTATCCGAGAGTATGAGATGAGTAAGATGCATGGGTATTTAAGTGCGCTACCGTGACCGGCAAGAATGCCAACCCGTCATAGCCGTTCTTTGAAGGTGCCCAGCCTTGGGCGGCTCAAGGTAGCACTATATTTAGGTGTGTGAACGTGTTCTCATGGAGCTGCGGGAACGAGCCACTGACTCCCCCAGTCCTAGTGACAGGCATTAGGATATTGTCATCTCAATTTCAAATGCATAGCGATTATGGAAAAAAATTGGTCATAGAAACTTACAAATTTGAGATTGCTGAGAGAGCTAGGTATAATGACTCGATGTATTTATACGAGTAGGGAGACTCATTTCTTTATCAGAGCTCGCAATCCCACATGAAGCTCCTACTCTCAAGACCTTTCTATGTCTTCGCCATATTGGCGTCGATCCGCTCAGGCTGTGCAGTACCAGCAGTTCCACTTTCCGGTCTCGAATCAGAAGGTCACTCTGTCTGCGACCCATCCGCTAGTGGACCATCTCTCAGCACTCAACAATCTGCTGCCTTTAAGGACTATATTCATATCTTCTTCGAAGAGAGGGACGTGCAAAAAGCATTTGACCGATACATCCCAGGGTATGATCAATTCACATTGCCGGAGAACTCACTCATTGCTGACTTGAGCACCTAGAGAATACATTAATCACATTTCGACCGCCGCCTCCCAAGGCCGTGAAGCTGCCCTTACTGGGCTACTCGCACTCCAGGCAAATCCAGACATGATGCGCGACCACGTCACGCTCTTTACAGGAGACGGGTTCGGTCTTGCCTACTACCGCAGGTATATACCGGGTTCCAGCACAGTCAACTTCGCTGTCATGGATAAGATGAGGTTCGAGGGAACATGCATTGTAGAGATTTGGAGCTTATTCCAGACGATCAACGGAAACGAGACAAACCCAATCGCATTTTTCTAAGAAAGGGCAGATTCAGATTGTATATTTCACATAGCACGTACCACTATGTAGACAGTGATATCGGGTTATACCTGGGTCCCTTACTTGTATACAAAGTAGTTTGGATCAAGAGAAGAGTCCACTGTATCAGCGAATGTCTGCGCAGGGAAGTCGAGAAATGCAAGGTAACAGTGACGCTACCTTCAACTTCCGTTGGACCGGAAATATCAGTGTATCGCTCTGAGGGCTTTGCGCACTGCCAAAACCACTAGACCCTCTTTAGCCCAGGCCCCAGCGTTACGTAGATAAAAGGGTGCATCTACATGTAGCGCCTGAGGAGCGCCTTACGACACGGCCTCTGGGCACATTGCTTAGCGGATTGATCGTTGCTTTGCTCTCGTCACGCGTAGGAAAGTATTTCGTTGAACAGTACTTGTCCAATAATGCGATTTCGAACCTCGAAAAAGCTGTTGCCGTTCAGGAACAGGCCGTGACCCTAACCCCCGCCGACCATCCCGACCTCCCGACATGGCTTACCAACTTGGGCAAGTCGCTTCATTACCGACGCGAAATGAAGCGGAAAGTCGGCCTTCCTTCCCAGGACGATGCGAGAATGGCGGTGAACGTCTTGCAGCGCGCAGTAGATCTCTACCCCAGCACGCACACCTCCCTCCCAGACTGTGTTATGAATCTAGGGCTCGCACTGTTTGACCTCAGTCGATCTCAGGAGGGTGGCATTGACCCGACCACACTTGATGCCGCATTCGACGCTTTCCGTAAAGCCATATCCCTACTTTCCAGCACAGACGGAAGACTTCCGAGGTTTCGAAGCAATCTTGGAATCATGCTGTCTGTCCGGTCACAGCTCGAGCACAACATCAGCTATCTTAGGGAGTCGATCGACATTCAGAGAGAGGCAGTCAGTTCAGCCCCAGACACTCACGCCGACCTTACACTGCATCTCAGCTGCCTGGGAGAGTCACTGGAGTGGCTAGCAGACACACTCGAAGATAAAGCTAGCCGTGATTCCGTCTTAAAGGAAGCACGCGAATGCTACCGCCGGGCCGCGCTGTCGAAGACAGGGGGACCTTCGCTCAAGCTCCTCTGCGCACTCAAGTGGAATAAGATTCCGATCCCGAACACTCCGGCTGACGCACTCGCAGCAGCCGAAATGATAGTAAATCTCCTTCCCCTCGCAGCCGGGCTCGATCAGACGCCCGAGAGTCGACACGGCGTCATATCGAGATACCCAGGGCTGGTGTCCTCCGCTGCGGATGTAGCATTCGTTCATAAAGAGGCGGAGAAAGCTTTGGAATGGCTGGAGCACGGGAGATGCCTGGTTTGGACTCAGCTTAACGCCCTCCGTACGCCAGTGGACGATCTCCGGATACATAATCCTGACCTTGCGGAACGTGTCCTGCGCATATCCTCATCGCTCGAGACTATTAGCTCGCGAGCGGCGAGCCAAACCTCGATAAACAAGATGTCCATCGATGTGATGCAGACAGAATCGTACTCGGACGACAACTATAGGCACGTCAAGCTGGCCAGAGAGTGGAGCGAAGTCGTTGCATCTGTTCGAGGCCTTCCAGGATTCGAAGACTTTCTATCACCCCCAACCACATCGTTCTTGCTAAGGGGCCTTCCCGAGTCAGGCCCAGTCATCGTCATCAACATGCACCCGGTACGGTGTGACGCACTCGCGCTCCTCACAGCAGGCCCAGATGGAGAAAGCGTCCTCTCCCCCATCCATCTTCCCCGCTTTAGTTACGCCCGCGCGGAGGAGCTAGCCAAGCTCCTCAACGAGTCATTGTCGTCGTTTGGGGTACGAGAGCGAGGTGCAAACGACCCCGAAGCTAACGCCGCTCCTGAGTTTCGCGATGCTGAACGTGCAGCTCGGCCACGGCCGCACAAGAATCCGAGAAGGAGCACCAACGTACTGAAGGACATTCTGGCTGAGCTATGGACTTGCATTGTCAAGCCGATCCTCGATGATCTTGCGTTCTCGGTGAGGCTTAAAAATGAGTAGACCTCCGAGCCTTACACTGATACTCCGCTTTTAGCGATCACCGGAGACTGAGAATCGTATCTGGTGGTGCCCGACGGGTCCACTTACCTTCCTCCCCTTACATGCCGCAGGCATATATGACGACTCCGCAGAGGCTGTGACTATCTTCGACTATGCTGTGTCCTCGTACATTCCAACAGTGTCGAGCTTAATCAACGCTAACAAGATTCGTCGCCCACTTAGCACCACTCCAGGGCTGCTCATTCTCAGCGAACCGACAGCGCCAGGACTCACCCCTATCCCTGGCACAACGAAAGAGGCGCATATTATCGAGGGAATTGCGAAGGAATCGGGGGTTGAAACTGTTCTTCTCGACGAATCCGAAGCAACGGTGAAGCACAGCATGGACCTTATGCAGAAGTACTCCTTCGTGCATCTCGCGTGCCATGCATCCCAGAACGTGTCGGAACCCTTGCGAAGCGCATTCTTCTTGTATGACGGCGTAATCGAGCTCTCGACACTCATCAAGAGGAACGATCGTTTGGCAGGTGGGCTGGACGTCGCCTTTCTCTCTGCATGTCAGACAGGTAGCGTAGATAAGAAGCTATCGGAAGAGGCGGTTCATCTGGCTGGAGGGATGCTGGCGGTAGGGTACCGCGGTGTGGTAGCGACGATGTGGTCAATTCAGGACAAATATGCGCCCGATGTCGCCCAAGACTTCTACACAACGTTATTCGAGAAGGGTCGAAGGGAAGATGGCTCGGTGGATGGCTCTCAGGCTGCTCTTGCGCTATCTCGTGCGGTTAGGCGCCTATCCAAGCGGCTCGACTACAACGACCCGGAATCGTTCCTCGCTTGGGTTCCGTATGTACACTACGGCCTTTAGATTACCTCTATATTATAAGATGTGTGTAATAGGGTTACTTGCATGTCCACAGTGTCTTCGCCGTGTCAGTCGCAACATTGGCCTTTTAGTAGTATACCTGCGAGTTTGATTACAGTCGAGCGCACATATGATCGCACAGGTTTCCAACCAAAAGAGGCCGCACAAGGCTCTGCACGTCTCCGTTACATATCGGAAGGGCATAAGTACATATGGCGAACGCTAAGAGACTATAAAGCTATATATGTATAGTAAAATTCATCGCAGAGCACCTTTGGAGACTGCCAAGACTCACGCCACCCCATGCCTCAGCTTAAATGAAATCTGACTGGGTGCAGTATCGTGCGCTGAATGCAAACGATGATTGAAACGTTGTTGCATGCAATGTCCTGCCTTGTGATTAAGCTTCTCTATCGCTCTTGGCTTGCGGTGCGTCTGCCTCAGAAGGGTCAGTTGCGGCATGCATCCTGCACGCTCTATGCACTGGCAGGTCGAGCGTGTATATGTAGGGGGGCTTTGAGCATTATTTCCCTTCACGCAGCTCATCCATCGAAGACTTCCCTCAACGCAATGATACATTTCGCTCAGCTTTTCTTCGGTGTCCTCATCTTGATCTGTCAAGGCACGTTGAACTCAACCCACCCTCGTGCACCGTGTATCTGATATCGAACTGATACCCCAGTATCCGCTTCAGCTATCCCCGGCCTGGGTTACAACGTCGTAGCCAAACGGGCTCCGGCAGGTTGTGAGACAGAATGCGCGAAGTGGACCGATCTGGAGAACGTATGTTTAGTTCAGCCTCCTGCCCAATCATGCAGTCGGGCCTAGCTGATCTACGCAAAACAGAAATGCTGGGGTACCGAGGAGCCTACATGCGGATGTACGAGCGATCACGCAGCGGACTATAAAGTCTGCGCGGAATGTCAGCTCGCACTTCCCGATCAGACCCCAGAGACCGTAAAGACTATGAAAGAGGTATTCGATGTCTACTATTCTGGTAAGTGAGCATGTACCTGCCCTGAACTCTTGGCTAATCTTCGTGTCGTATTGTCGCGTAGCGTATGCGGAGCTCTGCAAGGCGATGTATGATGTTACCATCCCCGAGGTTAAGATCGACATACCTGCTTAGCCTTTCAGAGCAGCAGCGGCCTCCGTTGAGCGTACACCCCGACCTGTGGACAGCCATCTACTTCAGCTTATGATTGGGATTCTTCGATAGTTTCCACGACTCGGTACTCATGTATGTGCTTGTGATATGTTTTAATGGTAAATTGCCGGTGTCATAAATGGAACTCTGGATTCGAGGTCAAAGACAGGCGTATATTCGTCGTTGGTATGTGTCGACCATTGCGGACGATTCATTCGGGAGGTGGGTCCGCTGCCGCCTCTGTGTACGTAGCGGTGGTTCACGAGACGAGACGCGAATCGAAGTGCCAATATCACGTCTAATAACTGACGGATGGCAGCTAACTACCGCACCAGTCCCTCCGTCTTCGACACTGCACCCCGCATGAGTGAACACTGGAGGTCTAAGATGTGCCAGCCTTGTGTCCCTCTGCTCTCTGCGCGATGATACAGGGGACGGGCTGGCCTCTTATAACACATCGCCAACAGTTCATCCGATACTTAGTCTACGGAGAGCCCGTTCCGAAATTGACAGGCAACGTTCCGTTGTTTGCCCATGTTTGTATTAGATACTCACCTCTTGACGCGCGAGGAGGCATCGCGAACGCTCCTCATACACACGAAGTACAAGTAACCCAATATAACTGGATCTTGTTCATTGTGTGCGGTCGAGGACTTACCCCCTTACAGTCCTCGACCTGCCTTCACGTATCACTTAGACTAAGCGCCTTGGCACTCCGCAGACCAATGTAGTAGAAGGTGGTACCTGGGTCGAGAGTTCCTAAGGTTCGGAGCGGGGAAACGTCGTATCTAGAACAGTTCGTGGAACTATATAGAGGGGAATATCAAGTCATAAGGGTATATGGTTATGGTCCCGTTTACGATTCTCCGAGAAAGGGACATATGTAATACGATTCATATTCACGCAGGCGCAGCACCGGCAGGGGCGGTGATGGTGACCGCAGGGATGGTGAGACCAAACGCAGCCGTGCACCACGTCTGGTATACTGTTGGGTTGTGCATAAATTAGTCGGTGGCATGGCCACAGACGCATCATACTGCACTCACCTCCGTAGGTTCCTTGATACGCCTCCCCGGTGGCCTTGAGCCATTCGGTGGACTTGACCTGTGCCGCGAGCATGAGCGTGCACTCAGCGCAAGCCTTGTAGTTGGCGGATGGGTCAGTGTCACAGCCGCAGTTGGACGATGCGTCGGTGTAGCATTGCTATCGGATTTAATTAGGTATGGTACGTTCAAATTGTGCCGAGATACGACGAAACGGTGTGTCCCTTACAGTGGCAATCTCGATTATAGGAGTGCACTCCTTAAGGCAACGGTCGGCAGACTGACGTGTCATGAGAGCGCTACCGCTCCAGGGAACCACTGAGGCGTAGACTGTGGAAGATACCAATCAACAATTAGCGGTGAAGAACATGGATGACTGTGGTGAAGCTCTCGTACCTTCGCAGACAAAGGCAAGGACACCAAAGATGAGCAGAGTGCCGTGCATAGTGAACGAAGAGACGATGTGTCGAGTTGGAAGCGGTTCGGTAAGGAAGGCGAAGGAGAGGCGTGCTCAGTATCGAGAGCGTGGACGTCTTGGATTTATACCAGGTGGGTGCACTGCACGGGCGCATATCGCGTGCCGCAATGTACCATGCTGGGACAGCCAAGTACATCAGCTAGATCTTGTAGTCATTCCACAGGCCAAGGCACAACGAGGCAGACTCAAATTCATACGCACCACACTCAACATCGGTTACATGCGTTCATCTCCGGGAGTGTACAAGAGCCAAGAGTGCCTTGGTGTCTTGGACGCCGCATAGCGAGGAGTTCAACGCTGCGACTCTTCGCCTCAAAACGACGGAAGTAACCAGAAGTGCTGTACACATGTCATTTCAGACGCCTGCGGTGACGGATAGTTGATCACGAGCATGCTCTGGAATGCTGACAATGGCGTCGTCGATTGTCTTTTAAGCGCCCAGGAGAGTCACTCCTTGATCTAGGTGTCCGTCCTCCCATGGTACAGACATATTAAGAGGGTCATTATTGCTGATTATTTATCGAAGGAATCCAAGACGATATCTAAATAATTGTGTCAGAATGTGTCTTTGGCACGTTTCGAGGTCCTGAGCCGCAGTGGATCTTGAACGTTTATTTTTACTGGTTGTGTGATGTAGACCGCCGAGATGCAATGTTTCATATAGGAATACTTGGATTGGCAAGGTACTGTAGACGCACGGTCCGTTGAGGGGTTAGACGGTCTCCCCTCCGTTGATACTCGCCAAGTCGGGAGCTAGGCCCATGCTTTCATGGAAGATTCAACGGATCCTCACCTCCCATAGGACTCCATTCCGGAGTGGGAGAACAACACCTTCAAACCTACCATGTGGATTTTATTCGGGGTATCTCATATATAATTAGATGCAAGGAGCAGGGATGAGTCAGTAATTCCTGACAAACCCCAAAATTGTACGAAATGGACAATGAGGTTGTGCTGCGGTAAATGAAGGCCGGGCCCGCAGGCCAGCGGCATGGCTGTAGAAGCATATCGTCGGCACGATGCGTATCACTTGCCTAGCCGGCTGCTAGTTATAGGATGCTTCTCTCTGATTTTTGGGGCAATTCCATCGACCTAAGTACTTTGCCGAGGGTTTCACGACATAGAACCACCAGGGGCCGTCATCGCGGAGGTGATAGCCCGTGGCGATCATCCTGAGCTTGAAGTCCCAGACCATGGAGATATTCAAGATATATAAGTCAAGAAACCTACCGACGCCAACACGATCGGAACTCCCTCCACATGAAGCACTTCTTGACTACTTCACTTCTCCTTGCTGTCGGTGTCGCCGCTACGACTCCACCCACGCACTTCGGCGTCGTTCTATTTCCTGGTTTTCAAGCCCTCGACGCCTTCGGACCTCTGGATGTGCTGAATGTCTTCTCGCTCCAGCAGACGAACCTCACCCTCAGCGTCCTCGCTCGCAACGTCTCATCAGTCACAACCGTCCCTCAGACTATGAACACAACATTCGGAGAATCCGCCGTCGCAACACATACGTTTGACTCCCCGCCCAGTGATCTTGAGGTGTTGATCGTCCCCGGGGGTCTAGGAACGCGCTCACCCGATCTTGAACCAGAGATTGATTTCATCCGCACGATATTTCCTTCGTTGCGATACCTAATCGCTGTATGCACCGGAAACACACTGGTAGCTCGCGCCGGACTGCTAGACGAAAAGAAAGCGACAGGCAACAAGAAGGCATGGAGCTGGGTAACAGCACAGGGAAAGAAGACGCATTGGATAGCGAAAGCTCGCTGGGTTAGGAGTTCGGAGAAGATATGGAGCACAAGTGGGGTCAGCGCAGGGGTTGACGGTGCCTTGAACTTCATGGAAACGGTGTATGGAGAGGATATCGCTACTGGATTGGCCCAGTATCTGGAGTGGAACCGGGTCACAGACCCAAACGATGATGAGTTCGCTGCGATTTGGGGTGCGGAGGACGTTCTACCAGTGGAATGAGGCGGTGTTTCTTGCATTAATTAGTATTTAGAAATGTGAAAATATGATAGAGGTACCTTGAGATATAGGCGAATCTGACATGCCTCTCTCGCACTTAACGCAACCCTGGGACCTTAGCCATGAGGCTTGAAAAGTCGCAGAAGGATAAGCACCTCGACCAATAAAGCGGTGACTCGATCTCCGTTAAGTGTGGAAAAGTTGATCCCAAACAGTCGGACTTCCGCCTCTGCCGCACCTTGTGACCGATGAATGAAGCCTTGTCATATGAGCTCATAGTAGCGCCCATGATCAATGGCTTTGCAACCGTGCCTCCCATGATCTGCGGCACAGTACTGAGTATAGTATGCAATCATCGGCGCTCATTAAGTGCGCCCATAATGCGCCCATGGTCTCATTAATCGGATCAGGGGCCGGGGTGAATTAACAAAAAGCGAGGGTGTCCATGGTTTTCAGGGGGATTCTGATGTAAGGTGCACTGGGTAGGTGTAAGTCATGAAATGCTCAGGTGCTGTGTCAAAACTGCCTCTGGAGTACGTCAATGTGATAGATCACGTACCCTTTTCACAACTTTGTCTGGATTGCACTCTTCTCCAGCATTGGTCTGCTAACGCTCAGCCGGCGCTAAGACACACACACACACGCCCGGGGACCCCGAGTTGACAGGTCTAGCGCTGGTCTAGCGCATCAAGAGTCGCTGATTGCCCCACTGAACATGCGCTGGTGATCTTCTTCGCCTGTCCTCGCTCAAAATAGCGATGTGATTGTGGCAAGTTTCAGCGATTGGCCACTATAAGAGGTCAGTCCCCCGCGCAGGAAAGGCCGCTAAGCTTTCATCCAGAATCATGAGTCTATCACCCGAAGACATTGTTGATCTCGCGAGGGCAGTCTCGGCGACGACAACGAAGGAGGTGAGTGCATAGTGCATACGCCGAACGCCTGGCGCGACAATAAGGCTAACGAGCCGTTATTCCACTCCCAGTACATTACGCGTTCGTCACTTTGAGCTTATCTCGCACGTTCAAGTTTCTGAACTGAGACTTCATAGTGGGGCTGTATACATTTTGCGTGAGTAGGGCCCGGCGCGGCATAGCTACGGAACCCTATATGACAGGCACTCACACCCACTTCGCCTCTCGCAGGTCTACTATTATTTGACGACACTGGCAGAGGAGGTACGCTTATATGATTCGTTTTTACCACACGAGGCTTATCTCAAACATCATTGGCTTTAGAAATCGACAATTTGGCCACTAAAGTGGCGAACGGGAAAGATTCTATTTCTCGTTAACCGATATGGCCCCATTATTTCCATCGGACCGGTGATTCTATGTACGTACAAGTCTATCGGCTCATCCGGTGTAATACTCAGTCCCGTTTCTTCCAGTCGGTTTCAAGTCCTACGCCGTTTTGGATCCCAAGGTACGACGGTAGTAAAGGGAACTCAGAATTTATCACATCACCTAACACAGAGTATCCCAGGCGTGTACTGCGCTCTATATTTCTGCGTATATTAGTATGTTCAGTGTGCTCGTACGAGATACCGTTCTGACAACTGACACACTAGCAGCTTTCTACAGGATCGTCACTGTCACATCTGAGGGTGGGTTTCGATCAATCTATGTGTCACGATGTAAATCATCTCAGGGATTATTAGTCGCGGTTCTGCTTTGCCTTCATGCGTTACTGGGTGCAAAGCGGAGATATCTCGCAATGATGATTGCATTATATACAGTAAGCACACTCACAGTAATGGTGGGGAAAGGCTGCTCGATCTGACCGAAAACTCGCGAATCATCTAGGGACTCACATTGTGCGCGAACCTCCCTTTAATTCCCCTCTTTAAAGAGGCATCAGCAAGTAGGTGCACTCATCCAATCAAGCATAGCCTAAAAGCCAATTTTCTGCACAGCGCTCCCGCTTGACCAACTTAGCGCGGAATTAGGATATGCGTGTACCTGGAAAGGGTCGACCTCTATAGCAGCTGTAAAAGGACTCGAAGCAGCTGGATATGTCTCTCTCGCGAAGGCTATATGTAAGCGTAGTCTCTTCTCGCTTCACTCTGCATCGTGAGGTTAATTCGAAGTTCACTTTTCACGTACCGTCAGGCATATCTGTCCTCGCAGTCATAATTTTTGTCGTCCGATACAGGACTCAGTCCAACACTTTAATCCACGTTATCCGTCGAGATAGTGGCGCACAGATCTTTTCCCTCACCAGTATGTCTTCCGTTACTTTCAGCATTTGATGTTTCCAATGACGGTATGCGCAGCATTGCGCCTTGGAAGCGCGATAATTGGTGCCTTTCAGCTGGTGGGTTCTACCGAAGTCTGCGGGATTACAGTTACTCACATGAGCATATCAGAGGCTTGGCTTCGAAAGCATCCCGAACAGGTAAGCTTACGAATGTCCAGCTCGGAGTGTTGCTGACAGAATATAACCCGTTGCATAGCATGGTCGATGGGTGGGTACTTCATCTCCGTCTCAGGAAGTCATTTTTTCTCAATGTGATTTCCCATTTAGCATGCTACGGACTGTTGTACCCATTCTTGCGTGTCGCCTTCTTCTGAACATGCGTAAGATTGATGATGCAGGTGTACGCACGATTGTCTCCACATTACTTTTTAATCCTCCCCAGGCTCATCCGGAAGACGACTCCTGGGACGATGAAGATGATTGTAGCCCTGGGCTGGTACGCTACGATGGTATTGGACGGCAGAGGGCAGGTGCTGTAGACGAGAAAAGGGGCGAGAATTTGGCTTAGATAGGATATAGGGAGTTAGTCAAGGTTCAAAAGATTCTAGGACAGAATTTCACCTCATATCCAGTCCACCATTGTGAGAATGGCGGAGAGTATGGTGACCACCCATCGACAATGTTTCTCATGAGGGAGAATAAGATGCTGGGTTCACTCCGCCGCTGTAAGATCTGGCTCATCTCGACACTGGGGAACCGCCGAGCTTGGTGGGTGCGCGCTGAGATCCCGCTTGCCCGCTGAGTCCGCTCCCCGATTTCAACCCCATCCGCATCAGTCACATTGACGACTCATATTTAGACGCCAGGCCGGTCGGAACGCGTTGTGATGCATGTCATATGTGTTTTAATGGATGCCGACCTGAAACTGAGGTAATTTGAGGCCTTGGTCAACATGGCATTTTGGATGTGTCCCCATCAACAGTGATATCTTTGCTGCGGGAAGGTATTTTGGGGTTGTAGGGGCCGGATTTGAGCGGGTCACCCCGAGATTCGGGAGTACATATTTTACGCTAGTTTAGGACAATTTGGGTTTCTGGTGGTGTTCTATTTTTACAGGATGTACAGAAGCAGTTCGAGACAGTCCTGGTGCTCAACCAGCTGCTTGCACAAAATCTCATAAGAAAGTGCAGATTAGGTCAATGCTTCTTTATGAGAGCTGACGTCCCATTGCGGGGATTTTACTATACCATTTTGAGCACAGCTCCCTCATGTCGAAATTCGGCCGGGGTCACAGGTCACAGACCTCGCTGTCGAATCGGATCCCCCAAAACAGGCGAATTTTGGCGGCGCGCCTACTGCGCATGCACCAAGTATAGTAATTCGGGCCCATGTCACACGTCCCGGACCTCCATGCCGAAAGCAAAAAATGTCACTTGTCACACCATGTGTCGTCCTCGATTCATCGTAATTAATCCGTCTGATCAAAATGCGGCACAGCAATGCTCGAAGGGACTTATCTCAATCGTTGAGTCTCGACTGCGTACATCGAACTAATCTCGCATTGCCAACGCAGCACACATGTCACAGTGTGTGTAGTCGAGTGCGGCGATTCCATCGCGGAACTGAACTTTCTCCTCGCCCAAATTCCCAGAATAATGAATTGCTCCGCGAGTATCCAGGTGCGAATGGACACAGTATCCTCTCATTAAGTGCGCCTCAAACTGGCCCAGGGAGTCAGCTATTCCAGTCTCGAATAGTGGGACGATTAATGGTATTACATAGTATGAGGTGGTAATAACTCACCACTCTGAAGGACAATCCGGCTTATGAGGCTCGCACTCATACATTTTGACCAACGGACCTGATGTGACTTTCCCCCAAATTTCAAACACCAATGCACCCAGACGTCATGGCTAAACGGAAAATGAAATAATGGGGTGACTCGCATCGCAATTGCACGAAACAGGATGCAAAAGAAGTAAGGTAAACTAAATGTAAATGGTGCGAATCAGTGGGTCCAAATCAACCCGAGCATCGAAAGGATAGAATGCAGTAAACATGGGTCAACACAGCATGCCACTGAACCTCAGGGTAAGGGCCAAGGGACGGGACTTTTATTCTTATTCTTATCACCTATCACCTTAGCCCATCCCTTATGTCCAAGTTTTTCGCCGTGGGCTTGAGCCTACAAAATTGAGCCAATCATAAGACGCCGATGCACTCCTCGCCGGCGACAAACGTACTTTTGCCTTGGAAAAATATTTGAAGCATGTCTTACAGAAGTATCTAGTATCCGCCCTGCGCTGAAGGCGGTCTTCAAGTTCGTTTAAAAGGTCCCTAGTTGAGAGGTCGGCCAGGTCTTGTCGCGTTGTGAGTAGAGAGTTTTTGAAAGCCCTCGATGCGAGTTCGTCGATGTGTTCTCTCGCTTCATGGGTATGAGCGTGAACCACGGAGAAAGCAGTAAGGGGTATGAGGGCAATCAACGAGAGGCGCATAATGGGGTCTGGACTAGGCGCTGGGAAAATGGGGGAGGGGATGGATATGGTCACTGGCTATATATATGCACGGAGCACGAGTCGGGACGGGTATTACTGCGGGGATTGATCGCACCTTGACAAAGACGGGATAAATAGCAAGTCCGGATTGCCCGTGCAGCACAGATTCCTTTGTTTCAAAGCAAATGGAATTTCTCTCGATTGGAGTGGAGGTGTGGGGGTCGGTTACAAACATAACGGAATGTGGAATCTGTCGGGTTTCATGGTTCGAGGACGGGTACTACGATCTTTGACATTGGTCACTCTTCAGAAATGGAAGTATTGGTGTTGATGCCATTTTGGTGATGATATTCAGTGTTGGCATCCGCAAGAGAGGAGCAGTGGACAAGACAGAGCATCGGGAGGGAGGGACGCACCGAATACGCAAGGAGCACGCCTGATCAAGCGAGCGAAGAGGCGAAGGGAGGACGCCCGGTGGAGGGAGGACTTCTTGATGGGAAGGGGGAGGACGGCGTTGGGATCGCCAACGCTACTGACAATGACATGCACAGGATCAGTGGACGTCGCGCTGGCTTGATGCGACAGACGGGGGCACTGATCTCAGTTGGTCGTCGAGCGGATCACAAGATCAGGTTGAAGCACATTCCTTGTTGTCTCCCACCACCATGTCCTCGTCCCCAGAGCCCCATCGCCGTACGTGTCGCCCTCTATTTGTCTGTATTAGACGCTAACAAACGTTCGTTCTACTGACTAGCACACAGGTGCCCGACGAGACGAATGACTACGACTACGACTATAACTGGGTTACTAAGGTGGCGGCGGGAGGACGGGAGGCGGTCATGGGTGGAGAGGACGACGTGCGTGGATGCGGTGTGGTCGAGTTGTGGATGGGATTAGAGGTAATCGTGACGTGTGGATGGGGGCGAGAGTCGAGAGGCGATGGGGATGGGGATGGATGAACGGGCAGCCATGGCTAGGAGGACGGCTGGTTGGAGGGACGTGGCCACACCGAGGAGATGGCCGACATGCCACGACGACGATGGAGTTAAGTCAGAGGTGGTTTGGATCTCGGCGACGAGCAGCGATGATGCGCTAATGTAGCGGGTAGTATCTCGGGCGGCGTGCTCGCTGAGGAAAGTGAGTTCCCCCATTTCATATACCTTCGTTACATTGGCAATGTTTGCGCCGAACATGACTTCGTGCAGCATGCGACAAAGACCGGGGTTTGCGACGAAGCGGGATGGAGCGCTCCACCGCTAGCTGATCGTTTCTTCGCTCCCCGTTCGGTGCGTCTTCTTCACTTGCGTCCTCCATTTGCGTTCTTCCTTTCCTCCCTCGCCCTTCGCTCTCCGGTTTCTACAGGTCGTGATTGCCGCATATAGCTGCGTCGCCCGCCGAGGGTGGCGAACACATATATCGGGGCGCGAGTTTGGAGGCGAAGTCGGAGAGTGAGGCTGTGGAGAGTGTGCAGTCGCCGATCAACGTAACCTGCTTCCTCGAGTATCGGTATGGCATCCCAGTCGCAGGTCCCCCATCATGCACCGTAAACCAAACCAGTCTCCTTGCATGTGGATATCCACACGGGGGCTGAGTCAGATACACACTGCGTCTTCGCGGCTTCTTACAACTCCAGTGACACAATGTGAATCGTTCCCCAAGTCTACGAGTCGTCGCCGAGCCTTTTTGCATGTATTATAAGCCTACATATTTAGGTCCGCTCTGGGAACCCACTGATACACATGGACACATGTTTATTGTCAACGCATTTAGCGGGTCGCACTGATGGCGTATAGATCTGCCAGTAGGGGAATAAGTAGTTATTACCAACGCTCATGATTGATATTATTCACTTTCCTCACAGCAACTGTGACGTCCACGCCATCCCGGCGTCTTTTGTTGGTCCTGTGTTCTCGTGTTCAACACTCCTTTCAACATTTAAATCACTCAACCGAGCGGGACGTCAACGCCCAGCACGGTGTAAGCCACTGTAATGTCGGCCTTGCGAGGCGAATATCGCTCTCTCTTGGCGCCCAGAGTGCATCTGAAGAGTGAGATACGGTGAGAAGGAAGTAGAGTGCGGGAAGCTTAGGCTCAGCCAAACAGTCTGCTAGCGTACTGGATTAAATAAGATGCATTTATAAACGAGAGCAGGAATATAGAATTTGGGACAATGAGTGCAAATTGTTAAGGATCGTGAGGTCCAATCCAACTGGCCCCATAATGCACTTAGCCAGGAAAAATACCTATTTCTCCATAGCACATTAGACATACCCAATGCTGATGCGCCTCTTCTCTGCCGCGAGTCTAGAAGAATGACATAGAATCATTTCATGTCTCCCGGTAGCATTGGACATGTACAATGTACATGATACGCCCATTACTTCTGAGTCTAGAATGCCTTTCCCTTCATCCTGAATGGGCAAGGTTAACATGACCGCCTCACTTGCGGGAGAGCGCACCAAATACAGGGCGATGCGGACCACTGTCCAGGAACATACGCCCTGTCAAGGAACGCAGACGCATGCCAGAAGACAGGACAAATTCGTCGGCGTTTTACTGCAAGGCATACACAGACATCGGCAAAAATGAAAGGCCGCCATGTCGCATTACGCATACCAGGAACGCGCTTCAAAGCAACCGTACATACCCCCCATGATCCCACCAGCCACGCCATCCATGTCGTGAACCTGCAACGCGGATCAACGGTCCACGCTCGTGGGCCTGATCGAGCGACTTGGTCATTCTAGTCATGGTCAATAGAGCTGCACGGTAGTGTTGCCGCGAGGTGAGGGACCTCAAGGTCATCAATCCAGTTCCCATAAGCCAGCGGATGGCGGCGAGCTTTTGACCGGGCGCTGACGCGCTGGCAGCTCGCAGGTTGTACCTGACTTGATTCTGACGGTGCTCAGATCTGCTCGGATCCAGGCTCTCATGTGCCTTTCTCGTCGTAGACACGATGTACAGGAGGCGGGCGAAATGAGGGAAAAGACGTATAGAAATACGCCAAGCCCGCCACCGTTGACAGGCGCCCAGACATCCCTCACAGCTCGTAAAGTCATACTTACGGTATTCAGGCACTCCACCATTGTGCCGACTGTCAGCTGTATTGTTATACATCTACGTTCTTGAGAAGACGTCGGTGGTTGTTCAGAACCGATGCACTCGGTTATAAACATGTCGGTGGCTGCTGGAAGGGCCGCATCTTTTCTCCCCTGCTGACTATCCAAATGGCCAACATCCCAATCGTCAACTATGCAGCTTTCACTCTCGGGCTCGCTCATGCTTCAAACCTACTCCAACCCTATTTCACCAATTTCCGAGCGACTTTTGGCGGTGTACCAGATGGGCGTGGGCTCACAGATATGTTTCTATACGACCTGGCCTTCACAAGCCAGGTTAACGTTCAATATGTGAGCTGTTCGAGGTTGCATGGGCGGCGTGAAGAGTTCACACTGACACAAGCGTAGGGAAGATCCACCACCGCTCAAGAAGCCATTACGGGCTCTGACTTTGCATTCACGTACCTCAATGGCAACAACAACAACCAAGAGAACATCATCCTACTTCAGGCCAAATCGTTCAAGAATGCGCACGCTGGCCAGGATCCGGTCGCAGACTTTACTTATAAAAGTCCAAAGTAAGCTTGACTTGAGTGCACATACGTTCCTGGCGATCTTAATACGTGGGCTCCATAGTGCAGCGGACATCCAGATGAATGTCCTCAACAACTACATAACCAATCTTCAAAACCTGGTGAGTAATACTGGGACCACCACCGCTCGAAGGGCAAACCTGACAGGCATATCCACAGCATCAAAATGACCACATTACTGGCGGGTAAGTCACCATGTTTCAACGCCTGTCTGGCAATCACCTGGACACTGAATGCTTGCTACTCGCAGATACATTCTGTATGGAACCAATGGGGCGATCTTCGTCCCCATCGGTACTCTCATAACCCAGTACAACAACATTGCTCTTGGCCATACCCCAGACCAAATCAACAAGGAACTTAGCAGGCTGTTCTGGAGAGACCGTGCCCAGTACCCTCTGACTGGCTTCTTCTGATCAAGCTTAGCCACCAGAGGAGATTATCCATCTATGTACCCCTGCTGTGACAAAAATGCATCTAATATATACGCGTCAAAGACACTACTCCTGTCTGAGCAGAAGGTCAGATCAACCACAGGCACGCCACTCTGCCCCACCGTAAGGGCAAGAATACTACGGCGATAGGTGATTTTCGCCCCATGTCATTCTGCCATTGGTCTCTTTGGGCTCCTGATACCCTCAGTTGAAACCATAGGACCGTGTACCTATGTTACCGAACAAAGAAGGTAAAGAGTGCGCGATGATAACGCTTGGCCCCTCTTTTTCTCTCCGTCTTTCTCTTCCCTTTCTCTCGCAATAACCCATGGCCTTTTGAGGCAGTGACCTGACCCTAAACGAGACACCGCGGGACGTAACCACCGACCACGCTCACCACGCTGACCGTAAAGCACTGAGAACGCTGAGGAACCTTTCAAGGTAAGTAACAACATGATCATAGCACGCCTCTCGTACGATATGCTGTTATCTACCACGAGTAGCGGCCCACGCCTTGAGATATCAGTCCAAGGACTATCCTACTCGTTTACGGAGCCGTAGATACTACATGTCCCTTCGAACCTTTCGCGTAAGTCTCTCGGTATTTGAAACGGAAAGGATAAGCACCTCTATTCACTGCCACTCAAAGGCCCTCTCGTACTCGGGGTTCTTAGAAAAGGTCCCCAAGTTGCGGAATCATTTGCTCCTCAGGCCCCGAACGGTGGGGCCAGCGCTTATCGCCAAACAACACGATAAGCGCCCAACGAGCCAACGCACCCGGATTACGGCTCACGTCCGGAACCTCACATCAGCGACCTCACTCCCCACCCATAGTCATAAAAAGATCGTGTTCATGAAAAGGTTAAGTACACTACGCAAGCAAGAAGTATTCGCGACACAGACTGTCAGTCGATCGATCAATGCATGAAAACAAGCACTCGCAAATCGAGCTGAGTCAACGAGCACGTAAGTAGGTATGGACAGTGTACAAGGTAAGCGAACGGGAAACAGTGGTATCAAGCAGCTATCATCGCCAACGAATGAGTGAGCAAGCGGTGCGATGTAAGTATGCGGGTGTGCAGGTGTGCATAAGCAAGCGTGTGTGGCGCGCTGGGGTAGCTAACGAAGGGCACTGTCTGTTTCACTATGCAATGTGACGGGCGGCATGTGAAGTGGTCTGTGGGAGTGGTTGGTAGAAGGGGTGCGCACTGCGCGGGTATATCATGACGGGTAGTACTCGTCGTCCCGCGATTCTACAAGTCCATGCATCAGTACGCAGCATTTCGAGCCGAGAGGAAAGAGGGGGAGGGGGAGGGACGCACCTTCGGTTATACTCTTCCACGCGAGATAGAGCACGCCGACTGCGGCGGTATCGAGGATGGTCGCGAGGAACGAGCCGTCGACTTTCTGGTTACTCGCCCGGCCGGCGCTCGTTCAGGATGCGCAGCACGATGTACGACATGATCAAGAGGTAGAGGAACGCCGCTCTGCATGTCAAAAGGAAAAAAAAAGAAGGTTGTCAGTACGATGCTTTATAAGGGAACAATATATAGAGCCAAGCACAAGCAAAATGGAAGAGATGAAGTGATGAACGATGATCAAGAAGAAAACAGAACACCAACCAACGCCTCGACGATCCCCGAGCGTTGCTCCATCTCCGGCGTCCACCCGAAGGCACCAACGAATGGAAAAAAGAAAAGCGAAACACTGTCGCACTGCACAAATCACCGCCAAAGGAGCGTCGACCCATATTCATCAGCGGGACAAGGTCGGTCACAGACATAGAGTGCACACCACCCATGTCAAGCGCCGGACGTGATACCCCGTAAACGTGCATGGACACACCGAGGCGGCGGTTGTGCACGTAGAGCAAACGAGCGAGTGAATGAACCAGCTGAAGATGTATATCTGCAGATACGAGCACGAGCTCGAGCTCAAGGGAGAAGATGAAAAAGATGGTTTGGATTCTCCATATCCCGAACACACGAGCGAGCGAGGGGAGGAAGAACGACCGAGCGAAAGGACGAACAAAACGGTGGGCGAACGAGCCAAGGTTCGGTCAAGCATGAGCGATCCTGGAGGAAGACGACACCAACCAAGCAGAAGAGCGCCACTCAAAAGAAACCCAAAGTAGACGCGCAAGCCCAAGCGGAGGCGCATCCCACAATACAGCACAGCGGCAAGCGAGACTACCGAGATCTCTACGTGGCGCGCGACGCTGTCGTCGGGTGTCTTCCCTACAGAGAGAAACTATACATCCACCCAATGAACAGCAACAACACCAACAACAACAAAACAAGTGACAAAGCGCCAACAGCGTCCGGACACCCAGCCTACATCCACCCCGACCGAAAGAGCATCCCAGATATGGCGACCAACATGCAACACGATCCGGCATAGGAGTAGAGTGCCCAGCACCCACCCCAAGCACCAAACGTGGTATGCCGGCGCACTGGCCAGGACGTGCACGGGCTAAGGTACGATTGCAAGGAAGGACGAACGGACGAGTGAGCGAACAAACAAACGACCTCATGAACGAACGAGCCAACTCAACCTCAACCTTAAACCACCTAACCAAACCCTTCCAACCGCATATAAGTCAGGAAGGCGACACCAACAAAGCAGAGGGGCACCACGCAAACGTGCCTGGACGACGCGTAAGCTCGGCCGGAGGCGCATCCCGCCATACCGCACCAACAACAAGCGAGACTCCCCAGATCGTCGAGTGGCGCGCGACGCTGTCGTTGGATGTCTTCCACAAGAAGGACGGAGGACACAGGAAGGAGGACACAGGAAGGACGAGTCGCCCAAGAATGGGTGCAGGAAAAGGCGTGAAGGAAACAAGTAAACGAACGAACGAGTCGAAGCAAAACGAAGCTCAGGAATACCAAGCGCAAAAGCCACACCCAAGCCGGCCAACAGAACTCAAGGCAATAACAAAACAAATGGAAGGAGCAAAGGAGAATTTGGAAGAAGAGAAAGACGACTCACGCAGCAGGCCAAACACACGTCAGCACAAACAAGGGCACATTCCTCAGCGCCTCGGGCGGGCTCTCCACCCTGCCAATGAGCGGCGTCACGCCCAGGCCGATGTCGAGCCCGACGTAGGTCGTGACGCCGAGGACGAGGATCGTGAAGATGCCGAAGGGCTGTGGGAGGGAGGGGAGTTTGTTAGCTTGGGATTGTGGGGAGGAGAAGAGAAGAAGAGAACGACGCAGAGAATGAAGAGATAGAATAAAGAGAGAATGGAGAATGAATGAAGAGGTAGACGAAGAAAAGTGAAGTGAAGTACAATACGGTCGACGGCGCGTGCGGGTGTGCGAGACGCGGGAGGATGGCGATTGGGGTGCTAGTGCGAGCGGACGGACAGGGGAGGGAAGGGCCGAGCGAGCGATCCTACGACGCGGAAGGGGGCTTCAGGAGCGGCGAACATGCGTTATCCCACCATCCCTTCCATCCAGGAATGCGTCCTGGCCCATTCGTCCTGTAGTCGTTCATCGTTCGTTCGTCGTTTATCCTTCAATCCATCCATCCATCCATTCGTGGGTAGCGGTGCGTGCCGGAGGTACGATGGCGAGCGGGGTGCCAATGCGAGCGGGTGGGGGGTCGAGGGGAGGGTCGAGTGATCGATCCTACAACGGCCGAACGGACGACGATGCGAAGAGACGAGCGGGTGCGGGAGACGGCGGAGATGCAGTCTCTTCGACGTCGACGAGGCGCCGGGCTGTATAGTGACGAGAACTCCGTCTGCCCGCCCGGGATTGTGAACAGGAAGGATGTTAGGGGTTTGATAATCCGAAGATACGTCTTTCGTCCGTTCGTCCTTCAGTTGTTCGTCGTTCGTCGTTGTGTGCTTCGTTTTCAACCCATCCGTTTGCCCGACCGACCGTCCACCCCTCCATCCATGTCCATCCACCCCTCCATTCATGCAACACCCATCCAACTGTTATCCATCCAGCCATGTCCGTCCATCGCACGTCCACCCAGACCCCTGTGTCCGCCCATACGTCCTTCCTTCCCCAGCCGATCTAGACAACGGTCGCCACGCCCGTCCCTCCATTCATTGATCAAGTGTTCCACGAAAGGGCGGGCTGACTTCGCCAACGGTGACGAGATGTGTGTGTACACGCACAGCACAGCGCAGACGCCGGACGCGTGTGGGTGGGGTGGAGCGGAGATTGAGAGGCCAGGGCTGAATGAGCGGGTTGTCGAATCGCGTAGACTAGGATCCTGGTACCGTAGAGTATCCTCGTATCGTCGCATCCATCCGTCTCCGGCATCGGATTTCCGAGTATGGATCGTCGTATCCATCCATCGAGGTAACCGTCCATCGAAGGAACCGCACATCGAAGGGGTCGAGATGAGGATGGATCGTCTCCATCCTACATCCGCACAGCCTATGTAACCGCCCTCTGCACCATTTTGTCTCCACCAAACGACACTAGTGGAAGTACACCCGCCGACCGACCGACCGACTAGCCCGCTCGCACGACCGCACAACTGCCGCCCCGTCTTCCCAGTTCGATGCGCTCGGACACACCAGCCAGCCCAGGGTATGAAAGGAGGAAGGGCGAACGACGAAGGACAAAGGGATAAGGAAAGAGCACGCACCCACAGCAGCCTTCCTCCTATTACACAGCACAATAACCAATGCTACAAAGAATACGCTCACACCGCACGCAGCGATGTTGGCGACGTTGCTGGTGCTGCCGTCGGCCGCATTTTGGGTTGATGCCCACTGGGGCGCTCTCCGGGGTGTCGCCTGTGAGGAAGCGCGAGGCGTTGCGTTGGAGCTGCGGCGGGTATTAGGGACAGACGGACGGACGATGAGAAGGGATGGGGGGAGGGCGGAGGGTAGAGGTGAAAGGTTGAGAACAAGCGACGCTTGCGGAAGCGGTGTTGATTGATTGATATCATCCCACGTGTCCGGGCGCTTCCTTCCCTGGGTTCCCTCTCTCTCTCGACCCTACTCCTTTCCTCCCCTGCCTCCTACCGCCCGCTGAGCGTTGAGTGCCCAGCAGCGCGCACCCCACTCTTTCCTTCATCCAATCCAGGAAGAATTTGAAGCCTAGGCACGGTGTTATCTCTTGGGGGGTTCGGTTCAATGGGCAGGAGTTCTTCGGTCGGTCGGTGCGGGAGCTCGAGGTGAAATGGTACATGGGGGGCCCGTAAGTCGTGCTAGAATGTAAACGATCCTCTCCTCGGCGTTGGTTAGTTGGATGGATGGATGGGTGGGTGGGTGCCTGGACACCAAGGGGCCCGGATGCTGAAATTATGGTACCTAACGTCGGTTCATTTTTTTAAGGCTTGCTCGGAGTACCTACCTACCTATCGTGAGAACTATATACTGTATATGGTAATATTAGTCATCTGACATCATCCTCTGCCCGGCGCTTAAGCGGCCTTATTCGCCCTGTTTTACAGGGCGTTTTACCGGCAGGGAAAAGGCCATCGTTTTGGGAACGATGGCCGAACACGGTTCCGAGCGTCAAGCTTGGATGGGACCTATGGGACCAAAACCGGGATCTTGGCGAGCCCGGAAAGTATTACTATGCTCAGCTAAGGTTTTTCTGCTCGTCTCACAGCCCCCGCTATGAATGCTTTGTGGCGGCTGGGCAGGACAAAGGAAAGGACAGAGGGAAGAGCTTGGGTTTGGTAGTGTACTAGTGTACTATTAGTTTAATAACTTAATACACAAGTCCAGAGTCAACAACTGAGAGGCATGGTCAGTACAATAAAAGGCAACCAAGCCAGCGACATGCCGAAAGGCTACCCGATCATATCTGATGAACCCGGGATGGGGGAACTAACGTACGGGGGCTGCCTGTCATTGGAACCGAGCAGTTGCCTGGAGGCTGGGTCGCCTCGTAAAACAACCCGGTTCAGCTCGTAAAACGAGCCGTTTTACGGTAAAATGTTCAAAATAAGTTACTTATGTACTTATTTCACTTATTTCCCCCCCAGGAATTCCAGGGAGCCATCGGGAGCATGTGGGGATGATCGCAAGGGTGCTCTGGTCTTCAAATGAGCGACCGTGGGATAGTTAGTTAGTCCCCCTGGAGGGTTGGAAAAAAATCTTTCTGACCCCCCCTTCAAACCCCAATTTCGGGCTTCTGGGGGGACTTTTGTGAGGTTTGGGAGGAGATAACATGTGTAGGAACTTAAATATTAATAGCATACATCTTTCCATACTATTATTGTAATTTTATTTCGGACTCTGAAGCCTATGGTAGTTGTAAATAATAAATGCGCTGGGCCAGAGTTGAACTTGGGCACTCGTGGGCGTGCGCGGCCATTCAAAATTGATCGGAATTACTATATTTGGAAGGTCTTGGCGCTTACGTAGTTAGATAGTCCCTCTCGAGATGGTCAAAAAAATCTTTCCGACCCCAGGTAATTTTTTTGAACCCCGGAGCACCCTCGGATGATCGGGCGCTTAAATTTTAATGTCCATACATGTAGCACTTACCTCTACCTCTAGTGCTCACATAGGCCACAGATACTTCTACCCATCATTGCTTTATTGTATTGTGAGTGCGCGCAGCGCAACTTTTTCTATCTGAAGAGCCGAAGCCCGCAGGTCAGATAAAGATCTCGCTACACTACTTTACATACAATACTGTGCTACATATTAGATATGGTAAAGCCAATAAACTACCACAGGGACCTCCGACCACATACACTACCCGACAGCCAGTGGCACGTCCAGTGAGCACAAATTGGAGCCGCAAGCGCCAAGCGAGCGCGACGGAGCCCTGCCCAAGCGCGCGCGCCGGAAGCTTCCGAGCACGTGGTCCCGAGGCTCCGGGTCGGCATCTCGGCCCCGTAAAACGGGATCAATGATGGCCTCCCATTGGTGGAGCGCCGTAAAACATTCAGCATAAGCGCGCTTTGACCTTTTGCTCGCACCTCCCTCCTTTGTTGAACGGCAGGCTTCACACTTCCACGTCTTGCTATTCTTCACCGGGGGAATAGCACACGCAATATGATACTATCAGGTAAGTGGTTAGTCAGTCCAAAACAATCTGATCTAATCCGTGACTTACCCAAGTTGTCTCGCATCCATCTTGCTTGCACGAAACTGCGCCGGGAGAATTTGGTACAGGTAATGACCCACATATGCAGACATTCAGAGCTCCTCCATCCTCGTCTCCTAGCAGTCTCCGTTTACGCACACGCTTGCCGACGCCCAATTCGGGTTGGACGTCGATCGGAGTTTCGGTGGGTACTGTCGTCACGGTCGCGATCGGCGTTGAAGTGGGATCGATTGGCTCGTCCATCCTCACCACTTGCCCATCGTCCACCATCATCGAGCAGCCATCCTCAGTCCCTCCCTGCCCCGCCGCCTCAACCCTCGATTCGGATCCCCGACTCACGTCAACAGCGTCCACCAGATCCAATCCCGTGCTCACACTCGGTGCACCGCCGCTCCCAAAGCCCGTTTCAATGAACGGCTCATCGTTCCAGGTGCTGATCGCGTCCGCGATATAGACGTGAGCGCCTCCCTCGGAGTCAAAGTCGGACGGTAAGTCATCGTCGTCTTCCGGTGGTGAACTGGCGTCTGACAATTCGTCAGGCCGATCCTCGGTGTCACTTGCAAAGGCTGTTCCTGGGATGGCTTGTGAGGTGTGCACTGCAGACACGACGAGTTTCGGTGCGTTCGATTTTCGTGCTCGTTTCGGTGCTTTGGGCTGACGGTTTGCCCAAAGCTTCTTCATTGCGGCGATCTCCGAATCAGAAATTTTCCACAGCGACGCGAAGTCGGCAGGCGAGGATGTGGGGTGCACAGTGACGAGATGATGGTGGAGATTGTACCTCCACACTGCAGGATCCGCTTTACTGCAGAGCGGGCAACGTAGAGGTACGTTTGAACATGGAGAGGCGGCCGAGGATGTTGCGGCAACACCATACACGTAGCTAACAGGTCTTCCGCATCCTACAGACCGCTCGCTGTCCACTCGCAGATTCGACTTTGCCCCCCTCCCTTTCGCAACAAACCATTTACACCGGTCCGACGAACGCAGGCAGAGGCCGCAAGGCTCGGGACTGGACTCGGTTGCCAGTGGATCAAAGAGAACATGGCATCCGACGTGCTCGAGGACTCGCTGACCTTGCGAGAGGTCGAGCTTTACAGCGGGCGTGCACTGTGAGCATTCAGCTGTGTTCGCGCTCGCAATATCGGTGAGATCCTTGTCGCCCATGTCTCCTAAGAAGCATACACGGCCTAACGAGAACCACATTAGCATTCCGTATATCATGTCAAACAAAGATGCGACCTACCAGATCGTTCGCGATACGGAAACTCTGTCGTCGTTGCCACCTTTGGCAACGACTTCAGGTCGACGACTGACATGCGGCTGAGTAGCAGAGCAGTCGTCGCAATGAGGAAGGGGCTTTGGAAGAGGTAGAAGGAGCGTGATGTCCTCGTGGCGACAGTGGGGTCGAGGGCTTCGATGGACTTGCCGGAGAAATCGAGAGAGCGAAATGCAGGACTGTTGTAAGTCCTCCAATCATGCTGCTGGTGTTCGTCGTCGTCTGATGTAGCTGGGCGCATACCTAGGAGCTGGACGGAGATCTTCGCTGCTGATTCGCCAAGGAGATTGTGACCGAGACTTTCCACCGCCTCGCCATCATACCGTATCCCGTTTACTTCGCCAACCACCAGCCATATACGCTTGTCGCACCACACCAGTGTTGCAATGGGATCGTGGATGAGGAGAAGGTTGGAGTCGCTATTATACGAGGCGGATACGTCGGCCTGAGATACCTGGAACCTCTCGATGTCCTGTACGCGCTTCAAACGGTCGGCAGAGGCGGTGTGTCGGCGGTAACGATTCATCATCGACAATATCCTCGACTTAGACATCTTCTTCCCGTTTACAGTAATTGTATGTTCAATTTTTGGTGGAGCCGTGATCGACGATGGGGCCGAATCTCCTGGTCCAGGAGTATCTTGAGCATCCACCGTGAATTCCATGGCTTCGAGTTCATCCTCGATTTCCATCCGAGCTTCCTCCTCTTCGTCGGTTGACTGTGGCCGTTCGACATGGTCGCTCTGGAGGAGGAGAGCTTCGCTGCTCTCGTCAACATCGTCCTGCGATAGTGGGACGGCAACGAGTAGCTCTCCCTTGGGTGCGAGCATGTCCACATCTCCAGCACGCTCAGCTTCCTTGAGAATATCAACGGCGGCTGGATAATCTTCCTCTGCCATCTCCTGACCCCGTCTCCAGCATGTCAGAGGAGTTACACTCTTGAGCGACATGTCGTTCTTGTAGTGCTTCGGGCTTAGGTGGTCCGATGATTGAGGAACTTCCTTCGATTCCGCGTTGAGGGTGGGTACTCGCATTCGTCGTGGTCCTCTGTCCCATTCGGGGTTCTTCGCTAGGATGTCTGCAACGTCGATGACGCCACCCGTTCTGTCGGAAATCTGGATGATGTCGAGGTTACAGTCGTTCCCGATAACGGTGCGTAGAATTCCGAAATGAATCTCGATTCGGTCCGTCCCTAGCAAGATGATGAAGAAGCAGGCATCGGGGGTGTCGCACTTCGCTTTGGCGACACAAAAGAAGACATTCTTGATCATTATGATGATGTCGATGTACAGGAGGGTGGGGATGAACGAGCTGCCGTGTTGCTTGTAGAGCACGAATGCAAGGTGAGCAGCTGCGCTCAAATGCTCGAGTTGTTCCGAAAGCGTCAAGTCGACGCACAGGTATGCGAATACCAGATGATGAAGGAGCTTTCCGAGGATTCGGAGGGCTTCTCTGCCTTGCTGGAAGCCAGGTTTCGGACCCGTATTGTCGTCTGAGGAGTCGGGGAGAGGGGGGAGGGACCAAATGTCCCGAAGCAGGTCAAATGCAAGCTTGACGTCTTGGAGATCGTTGGGATTGAATACAGCATTCAGGTGCTCGGCGGAAGCAGCATTAGTTCGAAGGTGGGTCTTGGTGATAGCAGGGGTAATGCGAAAGCCGTCGATAATAATTCCTCGGTCTCGTAGCAGCAGATTGCGGAAACGCTTGAATATGTGTTTCCAGTCCTTGTCGCAAGTCAGATCATCGGCTCCCACATGTAGATTGAGTAGGGATAGCGGAGAAAGGAGGGGGTATATGTCTGAGGTCTCCGGAAGTCGATTTTTGAATGTCATTTGAACGAGAGCAGAACCTCGACGAGCTTCTCCATCAGACGCGATGGAGACGACCCGGAGGTTTGTTGTTGGCTTGACGCTGTTCACACCGTCGAGTACAGATTGTAAAACGGTGGCATGCTCGCTTCCCGTCTCCTTCTTGCAATCCCCAGATATGAGGATAGGCCGTGCAGAATACAATCGATTGTCATTGCAAAGTATACCCAGAGCGCCTATCGTTGCCTGGCGTGGGATCAGTAAGTTTCGGTGTTTGAATATCAAAACGTAGGTAATAGTACCTCTGATGCGTAATGAACCTCTCCCTTGTCCAACGCTTTAAACAACTCCTCCACATCCTTCTCACTCCCAAATTCCAGCGCAACCTTCGGCCCATGCTCGCGACACAGTCCAAGAAACTCGTTGGTGCGCGGATTCCACCTGATCCGTTTCTCGCACGCCAGCTCGTCGAACATGAGCACAGCGTGCCTCACGTTGGGCTGGTTCTTCATCACCTCAAGGACGCCATCCAGCACGCCTAGTGTGTTTCGAGCCACGGTACCAACGGTAGGTCTCCCTGCTGAGGGTGTTATGGGTATCTTGGCTGAGCTATCCCTCATCGTGCTCACGCTAGGCAGCCCGAGCGCACGATAGGCGATATGCCCAACCCGGTCTCCCCCCAGCCTCCACAAGAGCTTTCCCAGCATTCGATCTCGCTCCGTAAAGCTCTTCACCTTGTATACGCCCTTCGCCGCTAACGCTACCTGCTCCAGAATTCCCACAACACCCCGCTTCTTCTTCAGCGCTGCGTGAATGACACGGTCCACCCGAGCAATGCTACCTTCCGAAACTGCAACGACCAATCGCTTGTGGTCCGAAATGGCGGTCGAGCTTCGAAGCAGCTGTCGCACATGGTTCATGCCCTTCAGCCGCAATGTTTGGATCTGGGTGCTCTTGGTCCGGAGGGTCTCGATGAGGTCGTGAGCAGGAAGGTACGCATACGGTGTACTTGCATGCGGTTTTGTGTTCATTCGGGCTTCTATTCCAGCGACGACCGGGCTAGAAACGAGGCTTGCACAAGGGCCGCAGGGGACACCGGGTTGTCGCATTCGCCCGGTGCAGCCATGCGAGATGAGGAAGAGCTCGCCGCGATGGAATGATGGCTCCCAGGGGAGTAGCTGGCTATCGTGGAGCTGCAACGGGTACCAGCTATAGGGTGTCTTGTCCGCAGGTACGTGCATTCGGTAACCTTGACAGATATGCTGGGTTGCTGATGCTCGTGTAGGAATCGGTCGGTTCACCGAAATGATTTCAACATCGTCGATGTCAGGCGTGACACTCCGCTTCCTCTGCTCTCGAGCCACTACCACCTCCCTCCCTGGGGCTGTCTCTCCCATCGATGTCTTTCCAGACCAGAGCACGAGCTGCGACTCTACGCCCGCGGTGTGTGCGTCCTTCCCCTGTGATTCTTCAACCGTTCCCCTATGCATTGTGAGTAAAAGATCCAAACAGTCCGATGCACCAACTTACATCAGTTCCATTGCCTCCATTAGACGATTAAGCTTCCCTTCAAAAAGGCTTGGATCCACATTTCGCTTGGTTACGAAGTACTCGACAAATGCGAGCAAGCCATCCATTCCCCACCGACCTCGTTGCACGAGAGAGCGAGGATCAGCCTCCGTGCCCCAACCGAGCCCCGCCTTCATTACTCCGTTGAGGACCTCTTCCCAAAGGTCCTCGCTTGCGACGTCAGGCATGTCGCAGTGCTCCGGGTTCCCTGCGAACCCGGCAAGAGGGCCTCCTTCCACAGCCTCCGGGACCGAGGTTGGAAGGGCTTCGATGAGCGCTCGGAGACGTGATACAAAGGGAGATGCCGGGCGCTGCGGCGCAGGTGGTTTATTGAGAGCAGGAGGTGGCGGTAAGGGTGGCGGCGCTGTGATGGGGGTGATAGTTTGTCTCGAGGATCCCGGGATGGCTGGTAGATTGGGAACTGATGCTTGACTGAGCGACGGATTGGGTGCCGGTTTGCGCTTCAGGAATCCTAGTAGAGATTTCTGGGGCTTCTCTTTGGATGCATTCTCGAGCTTCTTGCGTGCATCTTGACACTTCGGTGAAGCCTCATGTATCTTGTAGTTGCCGAGACCGCCTTTCCCGAGTTTGACTGTTTCTTTACATAAAGGGCAGATGGCTGTCATTTTGACCTTGTCGTAAGATAGTCTCTGTTTGGAAGATTAGGCCAAATGTGATAAGCTGTACGATCCATACACACCATTGCTTCTGCTGGGTCCATGGCCCCTTTTTTGGAGGAGCTTGAGCTCGACATTGGTGATTGGTCTGAGTCGGGCACAGGCCTCGTCACAAATTTGGCGTGCAAAATTTGACTGATGTATTTGGCGCAAAACATATGAACATGGATTGCTACATAATACCAGGAGTTCCGCTCAAGATTCAGAATACTTGGGAAAATTCGGGGAGATAATTTCCTTTTATGGTATGTCCTCCGGTTTTTGGAACGAAATCCTGGGGGTACCTACCTACCTAAGGTGGGGTCCGGGATTTCCGGTCCGGAGGCCCCTTGCTGGACACGCCATATCGATCGATATCGTCGGATGGTCAAACACACGTTCAAACGACTCTTTGCGAAGCCGCCCTTCCGATGTGCGCAATCCCGGGTGGACAAGGTAGAGTCGTCGCTCGCTACGCCGTCCGACGCCTCTGGAAGAGTCTGCATCTTCAACGTCTACCGCGCCCGCTCGTTCCTGCGCTCCATCATTCAGTCGTCGGGTCATTTGTAGAATCTCTCGCTACAACCGCTGCCTGGTACGTACATGCGCGACAGCGGTAATCACATCCTTAACGGCGCTGAGTCCCCGACTCGTTTCGTTGTTTCTGAGAGAAAATACCCCCGTTCAGCTTTAAAAAGGGGATCACAATAAACGTTGTAATTTACACTAAAGCAGGTGGTGAGCAAGCAAACTCGCCAGAAAAGGCAGCCACAAACGCTGCGATCGATCGATGCATAGAACTCGGGAGACCGGAGGTGGTATGTACAGTGAACAGGGTAAGCAAGTATGTAAGTAATTGTAACAATGGTATCAAGCATTCCAAGGGTGGCCTGGTCTTTAAATTTCTGACCGGACGTTACTTAGTTAGTCCACCTGTCCAGCTGGAAAAAATTTGTTGGACCCCCCCTTTGAAACCCTAAAATTGGGGTATTTTAGCCCATTTTAGGCTTCCATAGTGTCCTTTGACCATTTATATAGTTATACAGATGTAATACAGATATGTTATACCCCTTTTTCAGCGAAAATATTGGTTATTATGTATCAGATATCACTTCTGCTGAGCTCCAGTTGAATCTGCAAGTGCCCTGACTGAGCGGGATTGGCCGGCAGATCACGCGGATGGCAGAATTATGTAATGGAATTTCCTTTTTTGGTGGTCTTGGCGCTTACATAGTTAGTTAGTCCAGCCCAGCCAGGCCTTACCAGATTTTCTGACCCTAGGTCTCTTTGATAAAGACCAGGCCACCCTTGAAGCATTCGATAGCTATCACGCACGAGTACCGACGGCGCGAGTGCATGTGTGGGGTGCTGGGGTAACGAAGGTAGTGTTGTTTGGGCCTGGGCTTGGCCTGAAGCCCGTGGCTTGGGCCTGGCTTTTGCGGGCCTGGGCTTTCAAAAATGCCAGGCCAAGCCCACTTTTGCTTTGACTTTGGGCTTGGGCTTGGCCTGGGCTTTCACTACAATAATTCAATACAAACCATAGCTATTGATTTTTACCATTTCAATACAAATATTTGTAGTCTCCAAACTGATTATGTACCATATCACTCAAAATAGTACTTGCCATGCATGGGAATTGAACTGTTAGCCTCCTGTTATCATTTGTGCACTCCAACCAGTGTGCTATTATGAGAATATAAATTGTTTTGTCAATTTCTCGTGACATAGTGGGCTTGGGCCTGGCATATTTCGAGGCCAGGCCCAAGCCTAGTGAAAGCCCACACCAAATGTGGGCCTGGGCTTGGCCTGGCTTGGTTATTTTGGGCTTGGCTTGGCCCGGCCTGGGCTTTGAAGCCCAAGCCCTGACAACACTAAACGAAGGGCACTCTGTCTGTCTGTGTATTCGCAGGTCACTATACTATACGACTGCCGTGCATGGGCGACGGGTGGATATATGGATGGGTGGAAGGGGTGCGCACTGCGCGGGTATCGGCCGGGAGGTACATCCAATTCATCAGTATCAGCAAACGTCTGGGAGACAAGAGAGCAAATGGGAGAGTAGAGATCGACGAGAAACGAATGGAAGAGAAGTGAATAAGAAACGAACGGGAGCGGGAGTAAGAAGGAAGAGAAAAGGAATTACGCACCGTACACAGCACCCTCCCGAGGAGGAAGAATGCAAGTTGGCTGAGCGCGAAGAGCAGCGCGGCGAGGAGGTAGTACACCATCGGCCGGCGCTCGTTCAGGATGCGCAGCACGATGTACGACCTGATCACGAGCTAGAGCAACGCCGCTCTGCATGTCGAAAGGGAAAAAAGGCATGTCAGTACAATGCTTTGTGAGTGACACGCGCGGAACGAGGAGCGAAAGGAAGGTGAACCATAAGAAGTGGCATGAACAATGAACGAGGTGCGAAAAGCGAAGATAGAAGACCGGTTCCTCGAAGGCGCGAACGAACGAACGGGAGAAAGAAAAGCGAAACACAGTCGCACCGCACAAGCCCCATGAAGGAGCATCCAACCATGTTCAAGCCGCTCACGCGCCAGCACAAGAGTATAGTGCCCACCACCCACTCCAAGCGTCAAACGTGATGCCCAGCTATCGTGAATGGACGCACCAAGGCGGCAGTTGTGCATGTACATGGAGAAGATAGAAACGATGGTATGGACTCCCATAGAGAGGAAGAAGGCCCGAGCGAACGAACGAGAGATAAACAGTGAGGAGGAAGACGACACCAGCAAAGCAGAAGGGCGCCAGACAAAAACCCAGGCAGTACGCCCAAGTCCGAGTGGAGGCGGATCCCCGCCTCCGCAACAAAAACAAGCGAGACTCCGGGGGTCTCAACATGGCGTGCAACGCTGTCGGTGCATGCTCCTCACAAGGGGTACGGAGGACACGGGAAGGTCGACACACGCAACGAACACCAACCAGCCTACATCCAACCCCTCCGAAAGGGCATCCCAGACATGGCCACACATGCAACACGATCCGGCATAGGAGTAGTGCCCAGCACCCACCCAAAGCACCAAACGTGGTATGCCGGCACACTGGCCGGGACGCGCACGGGCGAAGGTACGTTTGCAGGAAAGAACGAACGAATGGGCGGATGGACGGACCCCTGGACGACGGAAGAAAGAAGAAATGTTGAACAACAAACTCGATTCAAACCACCCAACCAACCCATCCAACTCCTTAAATGACAGGAATCGACACCGACAAAGCGGAAGGGCGCCAGTTACTCTAGAGACGCGCAAGCCCGAGCGGAGACGGATCGCCGCCGTCGCACCAAGAGCGAACGAGACTCCCCAGATCGCAGCGTGGTGCACGTAGCTGTCGTTGGATGTCTTTCCACGGGAAGGACGACACGGGAAGGATGATGGCAAGGATTCCCGACGTCCGAAGCTCCAAAACTCCCCACGAGCGAGCCAACGAGCGAAGGAGAATTGTCGAGCGAACGAACCAATAACCAAACCCGCCAAACCCCAAATGAAGACGACACCAACGAAGCAGATGGGCACCACGTTAAACAAACAACGGAATATTTCTCAACGCTTCAGGCGGGCTCTCAACCCCGCCAATGAGCTGTGTCACGCCCAGGCCGATGTCGAGCGAGACGTACGTCGTGACGCCGAGGAAGAGGAGGGTGAAGATGCCGAAGGGCTATAAGGGGGAGGGAGGGCAGTTAGTAAGGCGTTAGGATGAGGAGGAGGGAGGATAGAAGAGAGAAGGGAACGATGAAGGGAGTGAGGGTAATGAAGAAAGAATGAGGTGGATAAGACTGAAAGAAGACGCAAAGGAAGAATGAATAATGAAGCGAATAGAAGCGCATTGCTCGAATGTCGCTGGGGGTCGGAGAAGCGGCGCGTACTACAGGCGACAGGGAAGTTAGAACGATGGCGGGAGGCAAAGACCAGACAGACAGGCGGGGGCGTTGACCGTCGAGCGAGCGAGCCGACGACGGACGGAACGCCATGACGAAGGGACGAAGGAACGACGGAGGCAAGAAGAGACGAACGGGGACGGGACGGTGGAGACGCACACGCACGCTCCTCCCTTCTCGACGCTGAAGAGGCGTCGGACGGTGGCGTCAGTCCAGTTCGTCGGTCGTGACTGGTGTGTTCTTCATCTACAATCCACCAGCTCGCGCAGCGTTCCATCCATCCGTCCCACTCGTTCATTCGTCCTTCCGCCTTCCGTCCAGTAGTCCAACTGCTTCCATCCCCTCCCTCTCTACCTTCCTCCTCTCCTTCACCCGTCACACGTCGCATGTCCACCCACAGGCCCTACTCCACCCCCACCCATCCATCCTTATTCCGCCGGTCTATACGCCGATCTCCTCGCCCGTCGATGATACCCTTCGAAAAAGGATGGTCCCCAGAGCGTGCCGACTTCGCTGACGATAACGACACCCATGTACACGCGCCCGGCCGTGGGTGACGGCACCTGGGGACAGGCACAGCCGAGTCCGCCATGCACCAAACGCGCGTGTGTGGAGGGTTGGTGTGGAGCGGAGATAGAGAGGCGGAGTACGATGAGGTGGTCGTCCACGCACCCACAGCAGCCTTCCGCCTATTACACAGCACGATAAGCAGCGCCATAAAGAGTACGCTCACACCGCTAGCGGCGATGTTGGCGACGTTGCCGATGCTGCTGTCGTGATTGAGGCTGGCGATACCGCATTTCGGGTTGGCGCCTACTGGGGAGGCGGACACGCCTATGAGAAGTTGGGAGGCGTTGCATTGGAGATGCGGCAGTTAAGAGAGGTATTATTCATGTTCGACGGGGGAAGGATGGACGGACGATGAGGGATGGGCACTTCAGACGTGGTTGAGAACAAGTTGAGAACAAGAGACGCTAGCGGAAGGAAGCGGTGTTGATTGATTGATCGATTGATTCCTATCATCCCACGTGTGCGGGCGCTTCCTTCCCTGGGTTCCCTCTCTCTCTCTTCCTCGACCCCACTCCTTTCCTTCCCTGCCTCCTACCACCCGCTGAGCGCTGACCTCACTCTTTTCTTCATACAATCCCAGAAGAATTTGAAGCCTAGGCGCGGTGCTTAGTGCTGGGAAGCAAGCACAAGGTGTGTGCAGAGCGCTTTTCTTCAGTTGGACGACGTCCTCCTCCCATTCGCGCCAGAGTAGCGAGGGACGGCGACGAGGGGGTTGTCGAGTCGTCTATCCTAGTGTCCTGGTATCCTGTGTCAGAGTGTCGGCGTCCCAGGTTTCTGAGTATCGATCGATCGCGTTATCCATCCATCCATCGTCGTATCCATCCAGCCTTCGTACCCTCCGCTCCTTACCGACCGATGGACCCCAGTCGGCCCGCAGACACGCATTGCGCTTGTTTTCAGTTTACTTCCCCTTTCATCATAGAGCTCATCGTGCTCTTCTTCATTACCCTCTTCTCTCGTCTTCTCTCGTCGAGTCTCCTCTCTTCTGTTCTCTCCTCTCTTTCTCTCTTCTCTCCTCCTCTTCCCCCTTTCCACTCAAACACACTAATAACCCCTCCCTCCCAACAGCCCTTCGGCATCCTCACCCTCTCCCTCGGCGTCACGACCCATGTCTCGCTCGACATCGGGCCCGAGCTTACCGGGGGCTTGTGCCTCGCCATGCCGTCTTTTCTGTCTTGACCGTCCCCCTGTGGCAGACATGCAAAGACAGCGTCGGGCGCCATGTAGCTATCCACGGAAGACTCGCTAGCTTGTTGGTGCGGTGGGCGGGGATCCGCCTCTGCTCGCGCTTGCGCGTTCCGGTGATGGAATGGTGGTGCCCGTTTGCTCCGTCGTTGTCGTCTTACTGTCATATATGCGGTTGGTTTGGTTGAGTGGTTTGATGTTGAGTTGGTTCTCCCTGGATTTTGGGCTTTCGGGATATGGAGAGTCCCTGCTGTCGTTTCTTCCCCTCCCGCTCCGAGTTCGGCTACGTCTATTCGTTCAAGCCGGTTCACCCGTTCGCTCTACATATACAACCGCTGACTTCGCGCGCCCTACCAGAGCTTGATGATTACCACGTTCGGCCGGCATCCGGGTGAGTGGCGTACACTCTACGTCTATGCCGGCGTGTGTGGTCAGAAAGAGTCTGGATAGGGAGCTCCTTTAGCGTGGGTTGTGCTTGTAGTTGCGTTTCTCTCTCTTGTTCGTTTGTTCTTTGCTCGTCTTCTCGTACCTTCTACCTTCTACCTTCCTTCTTTCCTTTTATTGGCAGTGCAATGAGTTCGTTCGCTCGACTATTCCTCGTTTGACCTTCACCCAGCCCTCCTGTCATCTTCGTATGCTCGCCCACATTCAAACAACGTCCGCCTCGATGCGTCTAGGCGCGACGGCTGGGAATCACGTTCAACACACAGGATGGGTGGTGTACACTCCACTCTTGTGTTGGGGCGTGTATCCCAGTCAAAGGCAACTGGACGCTCTTTTGGTGGGGGCTTGCCGGGTGTGAGGTGCTATGACATCTCGGTCTCGCTTTTCTTCCTTTCGTTCGCTCGCTCCTTCGGTGAACCGGTACCTGGGTTTGATTCTGTATCTTTTTTTTTACTTGATGGTGCACTGGCAAGGGATGGTCGTCAACGTTCACTGCTTTCTTGTCCTGCTTCAAGAGGTGGAGATGGTTCTCGATTGGAAAGGAATGCTGGGATGCCGGTTGAGGATTTTCCTAAGAGGGCCGATTATGCGTTGAGGCACCGAACGTCGTAGCCGAGTCTGCTCTTGAAGCTTCATCCACGGCAGACAAAGCAATTTTATTCATTTGCGTATCGTCATATCCGACGCTCTTTTGACCTTACACGACGTCGAGTGAGTAACACCGTACATACTTCAATTCGAATACAGAGCTCGCTCGCTCGGCTTGTTCGGGTGTACCTAGCTTATTAAATAACACGCCAAGTCTGAATCATCGTCATCAATGTATATCTGTATATTCAATACCCCTCTAGATCGAGTGTGACTCCAATTTAGTACTTATCACATATGTAACCAATGCATTCAATGAGGCTTGTTGGCCCGACCCGTGGATTTCCCCTGACCGACCGACCGACCGGTCAACAGCTCGATTACGTCGATTAGGAAGTCTCTTTCCCGCTAATCTGCGCTAAGGTCGACCCCGAAAAACCGTGGAACCGCACCTCCGCTCGAGTACGTCAGCGCGATGACTGGCCGCAGGACACGATGATCACTTACCATGCCGCCCCATCCGCCGAAGGGTTCGGTCGGCGTTTGTGGGGATTTGAGGGCGGCGGGGAGGGGGCTCCCGGGCTCCTACGACCGCCGCTCAAGTTTGACTTCGACGGGTATGGGTACGGTTGCGAATGCGCATGCGGGTGCGGGTACGAGTATGGATGGGAGTACGAGTACGACTACGACTGCGATTACGACACCGAGGATGACTATTACGACCCCGACCCCCGCGACAACCCCGGCCCCGACCCGCACACTCCCCCTCCCAAAAGCCTTCTGCCTCCCCCCACGTTTGCAGCTCAGCGATGGAGGAGGATAAGTGCCTAGAGCCAGTCTTAGTCAGCGTCCGGCAGCTTCTGATCAGCGCTCAACTTAGCGCTGGCACGTCCTGAACTTCTCGGCCTCGGTCTCGGTCTTCTTTTCGTTCCTCTCTTATATAAGCCCTCGAGGTGCTTTCCTGTCCTTCGTTCGCTCTTTCTTTCCTTCCTTCCTTTCCCTCCTTTCCTCTAGTGAGCTCTTTCCCTCCTTTCCCTCCTTTCGCTCACTTGAGCTCGCTAGAGCGCACTTCGTTCCTCCCTCCCTCCCTTCCCTCGTTTTCTCGACCTCAGTTTCACCCCCGTGTCCCAAGGACCGAGAGGCCCAGGGACTCCGCGTCTGGATACGATCGTCACCCTGTTCCAATGGGAGTCTGTCTGTCTCCGGAGCGAGTGGGAGGATCCCGGATGGGTTGGAGTGTGGTGAGTGCGCGGATTCATACTTGGTTTTGGGAGAGTGTTTCTTTCCTGCGTTTTGGGATACTCCTGTCGTTAGGGAGCGTCCATCTACCGTCGCGTTGCTTTCTCGGCTTCCTGGGAGCGGTTTCGACTTGATTCTTTCTCCATGCTCTGGATCTGGTCAGTCGATTCGATAATCATAGACCGTTTGGTGTCCACCCTCTTCATTATTCGTGCGTTCGTTCGTGCGTTCTTTCTATCTACTTCATTCACACCCGATCGGAGGCTGTATGTTTGCACCCGTGTGGTCGTGGATGCGGTGGATGCGGGGGATGATGAGCTGGAAGGGGACAGGCAGCGCGTATGATTATGAACTTGCAATTGTTCCTTCTGAAGATCCAGAGACCTCATGAGCGCACTTAAGGGATTTTATGATGCGTCGCGTCCTCCCATTCTCTTCTTCATGTATCGCGATTATCCTTCGCGCCTTCCCTTTTCATTTATTCACCTCCATTCCTCCTCCTCTGTCGATAATCTAACTCACCTTCACCCTCTGAACTGTAGATTGAGCCCGCTGGGTGCTCAAAGGCCGTAAAGGCTTTCCCCTAGCAAAAGACGAAGTTGACGGGAGCACGGTGAGTGCGTTTGTGTTCAGTTTGGGTTTTGGTTGTACCGTGGCCTCTGCGACCCGGATCTCTCGACGGACCGTTCGAGGTTACTTACTCGAACGTTCATTTCTTATTTTCATTTCATTTCCTCATTTCGGACACTTCGTTTGGCCTTTACGTTCGAGTTCGTTCTCAGTTCGGTTATTTACGTTCGGGTCGTTCGTTCGTTCTCAGTTCGCATTCATCGATGAGGTGAGGGACAGCGCGTGTGATTAGAACTTCCTTCAACCTTTTGAAGGTCTGCGATCGTGCGACGAGACCTCGTGAGCGCAAATTTGCATTCCCACTATGATGCGTTGCCCCCTTCTAAATTCTCTTCGCCTATCATGTATCCCGATTTTCTCTTCATACATCTCCTTTCCTCTATTATCGATCATCTTACCTGACGTAGTCTCCTTTACTATAGATTGCGCGCTGCTAACGAGAGACGAGGTTGACGGGTGTATGGTGAGTACGCGCGGGTTACTTTCGCGTTCGTTCTCAGTTCGCATCCATGGATGAGGTGAGGGGCAGCGCATATGATTATACCAATTTTCTTCGTGAAGGGCTGCGATCGCTAGACCGACGAGACCTCATGAGCGCATGTTTCACAGTATATGACGCGTTGCCCCCTCCCATTCTTTCTCTCCCAACTATCCTCGTCATACATTCCATTCAACTCCTTCCCTCTATTATCGATCATCTTACTGACGGACGGACGTACTCGCCTTTACTATAGAGTCAACGGCCTTTTTTCCTAATGAGAGACGAAGTTGGGGGAGCATGGTGAGTACGCGCGGGTTTGGGTTCGGTTTGGGTTTTGCCGGTGGAGTTCGGTTGTACGACCGGACGTGTTGACGAACTTTGTTCGAGCTGGACGTCCTTCGAACGTTCATTCCTTCATTTATTTCGGATACTTCTTTGGCCGTTCCGGTTCGTTCGTTCATTCCTTCGTTCTCAGTTCGCATTCAGATTCAGTGGGGCAGCGCGTGTGATCTTAGTGAATGTCTGCGATCGTTCGACGAGACGCATGTTTGTATATATATCATACTTAGACTATGATGCGTTGCAACTTGCCCTCCTCCACTGAGTCTTTCTACCTTTCACATGGCATGTCCGACGGTCCTCTCTTCGTCCGGATCCATTCTATCACGACTTTACTGTAGACCGGGTGTGCCGGTGGGACGGGGACGGCGGGGATACGGAGGGGGGCGGGACGGGAAGGTGGATGAGCATTGAGGGTAAAAGGGTGGGTGGGTAGTGGGGAGGTTGCCTATATGCGAGGAGGATGATAGTCTGGGATCTGTTTTGAAGGGGGTGAGTGCATTTTGGTTCGTTTTTTTGTTTATTTGGGTTTGGGGATGGCGCTGTCGGTTCTTTCCGAAGTCGAGACATTCTGCTCATGCGTGGGCGGGAGGTGCTCGTGTCATTTGACCGTGTTTTTCGTTCATCCCATCGTTCCTTCGCTTTCCAAACCACCTATCCTCGTACTGCCTTCTCTTTCGTGTTCGTTCTTGTTTTATTCCAGATCGTTCAATTCGACGGTTCCGCGATTCGTTGGCCTCCTCGAGTTGGTTGGTTCGTGTGGTCGGTCGGTCGGACGGCTTGTGGATCACTCGGTGGGGACAGTACTCGAGCGACCATTTCGATGCATTCGTCTCGCGGTTCTTCGTTTGGCACTTTACCTTTGGCTTTTTTCTCGGGTCGCACCTATTCTATGCTGGGGCGAAGAGACAGCGCATATGATTGTCAACATCACTACCTCTTCGTTGTTATTAAGACCTGCGATCGCACCGACGAGATCTTATGGACTTAAAGCTTTGTTCCTATGATGCGATGCCTCCGTCCCTCTTTCTCCTTCTCTTTGCCTCCTTCATGCATTTTCTCGTTCATTTACTCGTTCGATCATCATTTAACTGACGCACTTCCTTTACCATAGATTGGTACTCGAAGGCCAAATTCTGTCCCCTTTTTTCTTACCTTCCTAGGCGTTATTTCGATTAGCTCGTCGACCTCTGCTCTGGATCCGGACCATTCGGGACCCCGTTTCTTATTCCCCTGCTTTCGCTTCGGAGCGAGGACGACATTCTTCTTGAATGTGCTCACCCCTGCGGTCGTTCGATGCAGGCGTATTGATGGACTTCGTTCGAACTGAAAGGTACTCGTGAGTTCATTTCGAACATTCCATTTCGCTATACTTCGTTTGGCTGCTACGTTCGGTGTCGTCCTTTGGGTCACAAGTCTAGTTTATTGCGCACCGCGTCTGCGTCCCGTTCGATATCATCCACTCCATAAAATCAAGAAGGTTTAATTAAAGCCTGCCAACCGTCTTATCCAAAGTGGTCCATATATACCGGAGGATTCCGAGCGGATTCCGCTCGGATTGTCGGACTCCGAGTGGACTCCGAGTGGATCCGTGGGGGAGAGGAAAGTACAGAAAGCATGGTCCCGTGCGTCGATCCTAACCCAGGTGAAAAACAAATGTACCTCATCTGGCACATAATAAAAGCTTCCAATAGAATTAATCGCGCGTCCCTAGCTGAGATGCAAATTTCCCACACGGGCGCTTATCGCCCGTCCCCTGAACCATGTCCCGACAATCCTCTGACAGGGGATTTATACGTGGCAATAGCTATAACTCACTTTCAACGAGGCCTATAAGATGGGGACACGGGGCTTCGGTGATTCTTCGAGGGCCAATATTGACGCGTTGGACGTTGAAGTGAGTTGATCGCTTGAAAGATGCGACCTCACTATCCGAGTTCTCACTTCTTATCTAATACTAACGACACACAAGTGCGTATGTGCGGGAAGGGGCCTTGCCGTAGAGGAAACAGCCGTATGAAAATAGATTGGTTGTACACAAATGGGGGATCGGGGATGAAGGGTGATCTGCGTGAGGGGAAGTAGCTACGTAGTCGAAACGAAAGGCTCTCACTATGCAAAACGTCGGGGAAAGGTCGACCTGGGAACACCGATGGATACGAATATGGTAAGCGAATCCACATAATGAACACAGAAACCACGTCATCGGTGTTACTCCACTCGTAGCACGGCCAGGAAATCGCCGCTACATATGTCTCGCTGGAATCAGAGGACTGTAGCAGACATCGGTGTGAGGCCAATCTGGACACCAGGCGAAGGAGAGGACTGCTCGTCCACTATGGCTTCAGATATCAGAACCGAGAGCCAAACGTCCTTCTTAACAGTTACGGAAACATCGGCGAGACAGAGGAGGCTCGCAAATGACACAATCATCGCGAAAATCTTCCAAGACAATGAAAAGTTAGAGGCCGACAGAAGAGATCAAGATTATCCGATGGGACACTAACCTGGCCGAATGTCATGGCTCTTGAGTGCGTCGGATTTGCCTTGGATGACGCCTGTATCCACAACAGATGGGGTCCGACGATCGTAGAGCACATTTTAAGCAGGTGCGCCCGTTTCCATAGTCCTTGTCTACGGGATGAAGTATCTCAGTACGCATCAAGCAAATTAGGGGCAAATCAATGTACTTGAGCCTCTCTGATGTGAGGGTGCTTTGCCATGGCCACACAGAAGTTGCCAACCAGCATATGATCCAGACAACAGGGGTGACTGTATCGACACCCGCAAATGATTCAGAAACGTAACTGGGCGCGCGAGTGGGTGCTCTGGCAAAAGCGTCGGGGTCTCCTAGGGAGACAATTCCAGTGTTGGAGAAAGCTACGGCCACAGTGAGGCTGATGCTGAGCACAGATCACGTCAGTAGTGGAACTTGGACAGATGAACTGAGCAAACAAACATGACAACAGGCAAGAAGATTTTCATATCCAACTTGGAGAAGCGGGTCCAGCTCGCCGACGCGGCGCTAACAGCTATGAAAATAATCACCCAGTCTGTGCAGCTCGGAATCGCGACCGATATAAAGAGTCTGATGAAAACCACCCCACCCAGGAAGAGAAGGACACTGCGATTAAACAAAGTTATAGGTCAGCTATGCCAGCGGATGATGGGGACGGCAGTACAAACGCACACAATCCTGATTAAGAAGATCTTGACTCTGTTTACGCCCATTCGAGGTGGCTCGAGGAAGAGACCGACTGCGATGAGGAGTAGCGCGACACAGTCCTTGCCCTGAAAGAGTCGATATTTTACGTCAGGAAGAATTGCTAGCTGTGCGACGATGACGAGGAGTCTGAGGAGAGTACGGTTCATGACGTTGGGATACTGGCCGGAGAGCAGGCGCCAAGTCCAGCTGATAAGGTCGACGCTCTCCCTGGGCACTGTCACGGTTTGATCGAATAAGAACTGTGATAGGTGACTACCCCACAGTTTCTCTCCGTTCAGCTTTGAGCTCGTATGTGACGGGGGATAGGTACTTACGAGGTCGGTGCCTTGTACGATGTTCGTTTGGTCCATAGTTTAGCACAGAGCAACGCCAGGAAGTAAAACAGTGTCATCGCCACGCTTTGAATCGCAACAGGGAGCTCCCAGGCGACCACGTACCACCTTGACATTGCGTCGTATGACTTGTCGCAAGCCGCCTGAGGGAACTTCATGCCCTTTACATTCGGTATGAAGAGCACAAAGATCATAGCTATCTCGAAGGCAAAACTTCCGAGAGAGAGCACTCTGGCCAAGTGTACCTCGCGGGATCTCCACTTTGGCTTCTCCCTATCCAAATGTTCCATAGGGAAATAATTCGCGTTCCAGATGGACCTAAGCGAGTAGTACCATAGGTAGAGCGACGCGGGAGAGGCGACTGTTATGATGACGAATATACCATCGGCCCGACTGAGCTCCCCATTGCACAGGGAGACCATCGCAGCAATGAGAAGAGAGTAAAGGATGGCGAGATGGGCGTAGAACATCGGTCGTTGAAGGCTCGGAATGTATATCAGAACGATCGCTTTTAATAAGTCATTTTTGGTCAGTTAAGCACAGGGTCGTGGATGCTTACATACCGTAGATGACCGTGGTGATATAGACTAGGTGCACAGGTGCGCGATAGCATATGAGCACCGGGCGCTGATACTACATCAGTGCTACTCACTGGAAATTTGTTGTCCGAGGCCAGTCACATCGGCGTTGGGGCACGGCAGGCCGAAAGGACAGACATCATCGGGTGGGTTGACGCAGAACGCCGTCTCGTACATCTTCTTGTCGGCGAGGTATGAGAATGTGAGGTCCGTGAGGTTCAGCTCTATCTTAGGAGCCATTGTGTCTCAACGTTTAGCCGAGAGCGGGAAGAAGAGGGTGAGGAAGTGATGATCTCCAGAAGCAGACCCTGTATATAGAGTTGAATACTGGCGAGCGCCATTCTCGAAGTCAACTGTGGTGCGCCACTCAGGCTTAGAGCGCTCCCCGTTCGTGTGAATGCTGTGTGGAGTTTTCCAGAGCACTGCCAGGCTCAGGCCCACCTATACGAACCGAAATAGATTAATAAGCGCCTGCCAGTGAAACATGCAAGTGATGGAACGCCTTACACAGCCCCGTCGAAATTTAGGCGCCCGTTACAACCGCGTTCCACGGTGCTCGCATATGAAAGCACTCCCTAAGATTAACCCCTTACTACAACGCCTCTCCGCAGGAGGCTGCATATATCCGTTTCACTTTGACTTCCGCTGGAATGAACTTCTGTTCCTATTGTCAAAGCTCCGGTTTCAGTGACCCGGCGCACCGAAGGCACGGTCTAACTTGAATGCGTGCGGCTGTTGTGGAATGAACGACTCTTCTTCAATGTTGAATTCCCAAAGTGATGTGTTCAGTGACCGTGCCCACTCCCAAGGCACGGTGCACCGCTTCGACCTTACCTTTCGTGGGTGCTTTCCCGGGGGTCCTGACTACGGTAGATAACGGGGGCTGGATTCCATAGATCCTCACGCTATCGTTTAAGACGTATATGGTCAAAGCATTAGAACTAGACGCACATCCATCACCGGTATGTACTCCTCACCGGCGCTTACCCACGTCCCTTCCACAGTCCAAACCTCAACTTTGCATGTCCACACCGGCAACCCAACACACACCCGTCGGACCCTCTCGACCGCTCCAGACTCCCAAACCCAAAGTCCAAACCTCCACGCGCTCGCCCCACACTCCATTCAATCCTGACATCTCAATAGAAAAAAACATTGACACCCCAGAGAAAAACATCCCCAATCCGTCGAACTCTCCTCCCTCTCTCCGCACAAATCCCCGGTGCACAGACCACTGACGACACGACCACTTGTGATATGTGATGATATGTGACGCACTTCGAGGGCGCGCACGGACCCCTCTGGCTCCGTCAAACTCGCAGACATGGGCGATGAAAGCCTTGAGACGCACATACCCGGTCCTTGGGTTGGAAAGATAGTCAGAGGAGCAAACGAAAGTGTCAGAGTCGCGTAAATACGTTCATAAATTAACAAAGCCGGATACAACTACGTACATCGCGAAACCATCCCAACACTCAACAACGAGAGAGAAAGAAAGCAAACAAGTCATTAGCGGTCATTACGAGGATCGATATCGGATACCGGGGGAAGGAAGGAGGACGACAACATAGGGTTTGTGTGTTGTATGCAAATAATCGAACGAGTACCAGAGCTATGTTCGCCGTCGAAAGTCGAGGCGCGACGACCGACGAAGGGGGTATGATGATGATGACAATGAGGAGTATGGATAGACGGAAGATATGGATGAGGGAGAGTGGGTAAGCGACGCCCGTGAGGGACGCGAAAGACATAGAACGAACCCTCCAACGAAGGAGGATCCTGAATTTTGACCTCGTCGCCGACGAGACGTGCGCACCATCGCATGTACGACGAGTACCGAGCGCCCGAAGTCGACGCCTCGACGACGAGGGGAGAAGCAAACAAGTATGAACAAGTAATACCAGGGGACAGGAACCACGAACCCAATAAAATACGTGCAAAGGAAAACTCGAACCTATACGCGCTGTACGAATGTGTGTGTATGTGTATGTGCAGTGTATACTAAAAGAGCTATGCGAAACCGAAAGGCGAAGTCAAAACTCGAATAATATATGGAACTTCGGGGCTGGAATAAAGATGAATTCGAATGAAGAGGGGGTATGGATACTATACGCCTTTAGCAGAGCAAACGAGGACGAAGAAGCGAAAGAAATGGCATAGGCGGTCCGTCTCGGACAAAACACGATAACAGAATAGAATGGAATGACGAACTGGAAGAAAGACTGGCATAGACCGAACCTCTACTCGGGCTTCACCTTCCATATTACCGCTGCAGCTGCGACGCTCAGCAGTAATACCCCGACAGCTGTTTGTACGTGGATCATGTTCTGAGGAGTCATTAATATCAACGAGCTCGAAGGAGAGAAGCGAGGACATACTCGTTCACGATCGCTGACGGCCTTCCCACTGACGTCCTCAGGCGACTCCTCTTTTACAACCTCCGCATCGTTCTCGACGACGCCCTTCGAGAGCGTCGTCAGCTTGTCCTGGTAGACACTCGCTTCTGGCGTAGCGAGCATCACCTTCTCCTTCAGGTCCTCCGCCGTATCAGCCGCCGCATTCGCAAGTGCCGATGCGCCTAGAATGCGATGAGGAACGTTAGAAATCACTCGACCGGCATATGGACCCCACCTCGAACACGATCGAAACCAAAAGTCAAAAGACTCACCAGTCGAAACCCCAAAGCTCGAACTCGCACTCGTCGCCAAACTCGTACCTCCCGCACTCCTCTCCGCCCCCTCCTCCTCATCCGTATCCCCACTCTCCCCCCCACTCGCACTCGCCGACTCCTCCTTCTTCGCAGCAGCCGCATTATTCCGCCTCCGCACCCTCCTCCGATACCTCCCCGAATCGCTACTCTGACTCCTCGGACTCGGCGGCGTCACAAGCCCATTATGCTTCACGACGTCCCCGTTCCCCACCCTTCCATAACCCCCGATATTCGCTGAGAACCCACTCCCCGTACCTTGCTGCCCCTGCCCGAGACTCGCGACGCGCCTCTCCCACTCCTCCCTCGCCCGCCCCAGCCTCTCCCGCTCCAAATTCCATTCCTCCTGCACGTTGTTCCACTTCACCTCGACGTTCTTCATCCACTCCGTAATCCTCTCCGACAACGACTCCTTCGACTCGCCCCTCTCCTCCTCCGCCACATCCTCCTTCACGCCCTCCTCCTCCTTCTCCAAGACGACGGGTGTGGGCTCGGGCACCGGTGCAGGCGCAGGCGCGGGAGCGACCGACGCACGGAGCAGGCTCTCGAGCTGCTCCACCTTTTTCTCCAACGCACTGATCGTGCTCTGCGCGGCGGTATGCTGCGCCTCGAGCGTGCTCGTCAGCGCCACGACCGCACTCACCTGCGCCGTGAGCTGCACGATCTGCTCCTGGATCTCCTCCGTCGCGACGACCGTTGTGCTCTGCGAGAGCGGCGACGGCGCACGGAGGTTCGACGACGACGATGGGGTAGCGAGGGGTTCGGGTGTATGGGGTCGTCCGGGATCCGTTTCGTTCCGTCGCTCCAACTCCTCGCGTGCCGCCTCCTCCGCCTCTGCCTCGCGACGATCCCGGTCCTCCGTCTCCTTCTCCAAGTCCACCTCCTCGCTCTCGTCCTCCTCCTCCACCGACTCGAGCTCGTGCGGCACGACGGTACTGACACTCCTCGCATCATCATCGTCGTCCTCGAAACCCCCCTTCGGCTCCTCCAGCTCCCTCTGCCTCGACTCGATCATCTCCCTCAGCGTCTTTACTTCCCGCTTCATCGCCTCCTGCTCCGCGAGCACCGCCTCGAGTGCTCGGATCTTGTCAACCTGCCCCGCGAGGTTCGACTGTGTGTCACGCAGCTGCGACTGCAGCTCAACGATGACAACCGTTTCCGCGGGTGGAGGTGGCTGGTCGGGGGGCGAGGTGGCTGGAGGCGGGGGCGAAACCTCCTGCGCCGGTCGCACAGGCGGAAGAACGGAGGGGTACGGAGGGAGATTAGTCGGCAATCCCCCGGCCAAAGTATCATGGATTTCGCTCATCGCACCCGTCAGGGTGTTGAGCTCAGCCCCCGTCTCCCGACTCTTCTGCAGCTCGCCCTGCAGACGACTCAGAATCACATCAAAGCTCAGCCCCGTCTTGCCCGGCTGGCGCATCCCGCCCCCCAGTCCCCCCAGATTCGGCTGCTGCATCGGCGGGCGGCGGTTCTGCACATTCCCCGCCTGGCCCGCAAAGTTGAACCCGGTCGGCGCCTGCTGCTGCTGCGGCGCCGCGTACGCCTGCTGGTGCTGCTGGGCCTGGTGCTGCTGGTGCTGCTCCGCGCGCGCAGCGACCTGGGCGTCCTGCTCCGTGAAGACGCAGATGACCCGCGCAGCGACCTTGTGGTGGATGATCGTCTTGTTGTCCTCGCCGACGATGTCGATGCCGAATTCCTGAAAACGCTCAGCGTCGTTCGACCGCATATATGGACCTACTCACCACGATGTCGTCGCTCTTGAGCTCGTAGGGGTCGCTCTCGACGGCCTCGCTGCTCAGCCGCTCGCCGTTGATGAACGTCCCGTTCGAACTCTTCACATCTTTGATGTATATCTGCTCATCGTCAGCATCCGCCCGCCGTCGTTCCCTCGGCCAAACTCACCTTCCCGCCCTCCTCCCAGACCTCAGCGTGCTGTCGACTCAGAACCTTACTATCGAAGTATCCATTTCGCTCGCCCGGGGCCGTTTTTGCGTTCGTTTGGCGGCCAATCTTGACGTGCTGGCCATGACTCAGGGCGATGTGCTTGGGTACAAAGCTGTCGTTCAGCGGGTAGAGATAGAGTGCTGGGTAGGGCAGCGCCGTCGCTGCTGGTTGTTGGGCGCTGGGCGTCGAGAACGGCGGCGCTGGGGCGGGCATCGTCGGCGGGGTCGTCGTCGTCGTCGTGGTTCGGTGTCAAGAACGTTGTGGGAGCCACAGCAGGTCCTAACCTTATGCGTGGGAAGATGACTAAGAATAATCAACAAACGGCAAAGTTGGCCGTCTGGACTTCGTCGTTCAAAACGAATGGTTTTGTGAGCTCGCTGGCTTGGGTACGTGATTCATATCGGTAGTTCGAGATATATAAGGAGCGAAGCGACTCAAATCCATAACAGGCGCTTTAGGCTGCAGAACGTGTGCGACCGGTAAACCCTCAAAACGACAGATTGGCGTATCGATTCAGATATCGTTTCGAGATTGGATTTGCGTTGGCTGATAGTGGTCGAATGATTCATCCCTGAGTAGAAGCCTATGGTCGATAGCGTATGGGGCTATTGCATGATTCTCGTTAGATTCACCCCGGGAACTCTCCGAAATGGTGTCATCCCCCAACCATATCTACAACGTATGCTTCCGCTACGAGATGATCAGGGCCTTTTTCAATGGGTTACTCCCCATTGAAGGCATAACGTTGCCTATACATATTGCCCTTTTTCGTTCGCGATCGACATCCGCAGGCATCCGCAGTTGGCACGCCTTCACCTGCACCCTCGTACATTAATGACTCACCTCCGCAGTTGTGCCACTGGCGATTATTCGATATTCACATCGAAGCCCTGTATACGTACACCGTTAGATCCGACCTCGCGATTGGGGAGCTCATCGAGGTGGCACTGTGCAGATTACGCGCTCGATGCGCATCATGATCAGCAGGCTGCAGGTGCGCTCGAGTTACAAGGCGCATCTTATCTGCTAGTTTGCGAGGCCGGAGCACTCGGCGTAGTGGCTGTGATATCTAAATCCCCCAAACCTAGTATACGAGCCTCTGAAGGGAATGAATAAATACCAATACGTAGCCTATACGATGAAGGGGTGTTGGAGATTAGAATCCGGGACTTGATCGGGGCAGGCGACTCCGATACGTAGTAAATATGAGACGAGGATTGCGCAGAGCTGTGAGAGGGAGAGAGTTCGACGGATTGGGGATGTTTTTCTCTGGGGTGTCAATGGTTTTCTCTATTGAGATGTCAGGATTGAATGGGGTGTGGGGCGAGCGCGTGGAGGTTTGGACTTTTGAGTTTGAGAGTCTGGAGCGGTCGAGAGGGTTTTACGGTTGTGTGTTGGGTTGCCGGGTGTGGATGCAAGGTTGAGGTTTGAACTTTGGAGTAGGGATGGGCGTATAGCTCCAAAGCGCTGAGTATTCACCGGATGTGTATCGATGCGCGTATGGCTCCAAAGGTTTGACTATGTACTAGATGAGCATCGACGTTCGTTTGGGCGGGTGGATCAACGCATTAGACCACACTTTGCAGAACGTTCGGACAATCAAACGTAGAAGAGGAGAGTTCATTCCGGAACAACCCCCTGGAAGTCATGGTGAAACTTCAATGTACAGACTCCTGCGGAGGGGGGTCGACGGTAGAGGATTAATCTTAGACATGAGTACTTTCATATACGAGCGCCGTGGAGCGCGGTTGAATGGGCGCCTAAATTTCTACCGGGCTGTGCAAGGCGTTCCATCACTTGGTTTCACTGGCAGGCGCTTATTACTCTGTTTCGGCTGGTATAGTTGTGACTCCCTTCGCCATTTCGGTGTTGCTTGCGTGGAGCATGGCGGAGTGGGATGTAGCGCTCGCAGCTACCCGATCATCTCCTCGCTCCGCTCGTACCAGGCGATTCTTTGCTCGTTCTTGTTCTTGGAACTGCGCTTGTGGGCAATAGAACGAGGGGTCCGTGCTATCGATGCATGTTGGTGATTACGCCAGGTGCGCTATGATCAGGGCGAGGGCGCGCGATGGGTTGGGACACCAGTAGATTGAGGTGGATTCAGGTGTAGGTGACCGCCTCATGTTGTGTCGATGGTCGTGCGAGGTGAATTAATTCAAAGTAAATACTGTCGGAGAGAGCGAGCAAGTGGCATGCGCGCTGTACTTCACGATGTCCCGTCGCCAGCGAAAATGTCGCGCGTCCCTCGTCTTGATACTCTTTTCTGTTCGCGCCTGCATCGTACCTCGTTGAGTTCATTGAGTACTCCAGGTATTGCGACGGTACAGAACTCGTGCTCGTTCTATTCGCACCCCGAGATAACTCGCGGGGCCTTGACGGCCGAGGCGAACAGCTTCGGTTCCCTGGGCTGTCGTCGGTATGTACGGATCGACGCTGGTATCGACCGACGACGAACGTGCTCTCGAGGTAGGGTAGGGACAATAGTAATGCGCTGGAGAAGAATGACTGCTAACCTAAAATATACCTTTTCAAGACCGCGTCCGGAAACTTCAACGTACGGCGACGATCTACGAGCCCAAAACTTTAATAAATAATATGTATTCAAGACCAAAATAATAGTAGAAAATGAATGGCATATGTTCGCGAATGAATGATCCCAACTCCGTGCCGTCCTAGAGCCTCAAACACCCTCTCCGTTCTCCACTGCCTGAGTCGCTCCCGCCCCACCCTGCGAAGTACCCTCTGTTTCCTTCCTTGCGGGCGCCCTCCTTCGCCCGAGGCCCTCATAGCGCACCATCTCCATTGGCCTATCCGCAAATTCCTCGTCATCGTCGTCGGAGTCTTCTCCTGGGCGGGGAGGGTCGAAGAGAATTGAAGAGACCGACTTGCGTACGTCGGGATCCTGGGTTCTCCACATGTTGAGGAGGAGACGGTTTGCGAGGATGGGTGTCGCGACAGTGGCAAGTCTGAGTTGAATGTGAGTACGGGTGGCATCGTGAGAGCGGCTCCTGGATACATACGTGTCGAGTACTCTGTGGAGTCGAATTTGTTCCATTAGCTATTATGGTGAGCTGGTGAGCGTTCCTGGGCTTACTGTCCTGGTATACTATACCATCCCATGCTCTTACGAAACCTTAAGTTAAGTACAGGTGGCCGAGAAAATGTGAGAACGACTTACTAGTCGAAAGGCAGTAACTATTGCTGAGCCAAGTCGAAGGGCTAATAAGTCTGCAAGTGAGAACCACAGTCAGAGGACCCGGGATTAGGACACACCTCCGAGTGAAAAGATGTATACGCCACTATCTCGACGGAGTACGTGGAGTAGCGTGAATGTGCCCCCCTGGTTTCGATATCGTACCCGAAAAATGAAAATTGCCAAAGCAAATATACCTGAATGCGTTATGTGGGCGGGGGGTTTGTAATTTGAGTAAAGACGAGCAGGAATGGATTCACCATGGAACAACTTACATAAGGCCTTGGCCAGTGAGAGGTGTGCAGCTATCGTAAGTATCTTTGCATCTTCCGATGTGGTTCCTTCTGCCCAAGTACATGAATATCCGAGCTCTCGATCGAACTCGGAGAGTGGGAGTGCTGCCGAATAATCTCAGCCTAAGCGAGAAGAGCGCGATAGAACGAACCTACTGCGCGATGTTTTAGTAAGATAGCCAACTTGTATCAGGCTCACCCCCAATGTGAGTCCCTGCCCGAGGTCAGTCTCTATGAGAGCCACGGCGGCATAAATTATGTTACCAGATATGTTGCCATCATTGCTGTGAGATATATGAGATGAGCGCCGAGAAGGGCATAAAGGCACAGTAAAAGTGCCACTACGGGTATAATATGGTATCAGTTAATGAGTGTAAAGACCAAGTGACGCACCCTCAGCTGAAGAATTGTAGACTCTAGAGAGGGCTAGGGTAGTGAAGAAGATAAGCGTCCGCAGGCCAGTATATTGCTTTCATATTTACCCACGATGAAGATCTTGTGCACGACTGTACAAGCCTGATGAAGATAAAGTTAGCTGGTTCTGTGCGCTTGACAAGATTTTGCGGTTGGGCTGTACCTTGGGAGATATAGTGATGTACACTCTGTAAGATTCTGAAAGGGGTGGCCTCAGAATACAATGTATGTAAGCGGGGCACCTGTTACCCACGTATAAATTGGGCAGCAAATACCAGCATAGGTGTATATCGGTTCACTAGGAATAGCAATTTCCCCCAGTGCCACTTCCGAGGCCACAACAGCTTGACCTATGTGAGGAGTTATGGGAACTAGGGAAATGAATCCTGAAACTCGACGCGTCACGCACCTCCATTGCTACTGTGACCAGGTAGTAATGCAACTATGCAAGATTGAAAATCGGTCAGCCTGGCACAAGTATGATTGTCGGTGCGAACTAACAAAGAATGTGTAGAACCCAACTTCCCGCATTATGAGCAAAACCGAGCAGACATTGGCTCTATATGTGAAAGTGACATACGGGATATATACTATGGAAATGACAATGATCAGTATAATTACCACACTTCTCATCTCCTAATGGAACACACCTCCGTTCTTTGAGACCCTGATATTATGATTATGAGCTCAGAGAGCCGCTCCGGTGTTAGACTCATTCTTCACGTTGCTTTGGCGATGCCTAGTGAAAGGCAGTAGAGTATAGAAGCGTGCGACTTGGTGGGACATTCCCTGACTGGCAGGCATCGATCATCTTTATATATTATGCACCATCGCACAGCTTTCCTATGCTCAACCCTACTATACTCTTTGTACGCGCCCATACGTAGATCTACTGAACGGGCGCGGGCATGGAAAATGGCGTGTTTTTGATAGTTCCCCTGCTGCTCCACCAATTCTTTTACTTCCCGAAGTTGCTTCTCCAACCCAGATCCACCCATCTCGAACTTCGGTTGTCCGCCGATGCCCGTGTTCAAATATAGAATATGGGCAGCTCTTTCTGTAGGCTCAGTCGACCTAGGCCGTTTTCCACACTTTGCAGGAGTAAATGCTAATCACCTGCATGTACCCTTAACCTGAATAATTATTTGAGCTGGGCACTGAGCAGAAATCCAATGAGTAATTCGGTGAGCGCTAAAAGAAGCGGCACCCTCCCGAAGCACTTAGAAGAAGTGATCTCTATCCGAAAATCTCGAGGAACCCATTGTGATGAAACCACGGGAGAATCTGTTTGAAAGGATGGTTGTGGAGCACATCATGGACATCCCTTGATAAAGCCATCACGTATCCGAAAAGCGAAACGATGTCTCCACTGGAGAGCGGGGAGGTGCTGTGTCGAGAACTGGTAGACCATATTCGCTATCTGCTCATACCTGTCATGCGCGCCGGTACCGAACACATGACCAGTTGAATTCTCCAAAACCTTCTCCGAGTAATCAGAAGACGCGCGATCGCACTATTGGTAGAAGGATACTATTAAGCGCCCAACAAAAATAAGCTTACTTCGCTTCTCCTTAGCTGTGAAATTTTATACCGGATCAATTTCTCATACGACACAGTTGGAACTTTGCATTGCCTCAAGAGTCAAGGCTCAGTGATCGCCAATATTGACTCTAGCATCACACCGTCCATTCAATGGAAGTCCGTCCTTCCATACGTCCACAGGTATCCAAATTTCACGTCAGATCCTCCCAGCCATCACCCGTACTATTTCTACGTGTGAATGTGTTCCTTTGATCTATTTTCTCGTCCTTCTACTTTGGCTGTGTTAATCCATTCCATCCCTAAGCAAGAACCTCACCCGCCGGCGCATGTATCGCCGGGGTGCGATTGCCGATCAACGTAAGCTGCTTCCTCAAGTATCAGTCTGGCATCCGAGTCGCAGGTCCCCGATCATGCACGGTCTTCCCAACTAAGCCAGTACCCTTGGACGTAGATATGCCGACGGGGGCTGTGTCAGATACACACTGCGTCTCCATGGCGTCTTACAACGCTATTGACACAATGTGGATGTGCCGTTCTACAAGTCTACGAGCCGTCCCCGAAGCCCTTATGCGTGCATTAGAAGACACATCTAGGTCCCGCTCAGTGTGTACTCAACGCATTATATATGTTTTTATCGTGAACGCGCTGATTGGGATTGGGCATACCTTTAGCGAACTTCCAGTCACAAGGTACATGGATTTTAATGACTTGAACTCGAAATAGGTGTGACTTTACAGTCACTGGGGATACGTGAATGAGAAGTGACTTTTGTTACCACCCGGAGACCGTCAGTCTCGAACAATGCTCCACTCCAAGTCCACGCAGACACGCGCCAGAGCTATGACGTTCGAAGTGCACCATAATTCATCCTCCCCCCACCTTTTATTTCTCCACCCCCCTTTCGACTTTAACTCGTATTTTTGGTCGTTTTAACCTGTTTTGAATAGACTTCAAAAAAGGGGGGGAACTTTCGAAAAGGGGGGGAGAATCGCAACTTTCCCCCCCTTTTGAAAAATCTCCCCCCCTCTTTCAGAAATTGATCCCCCCCTTTTCGACTGCCGGCATGACGATGAACGGTTTATTTCTCCCCCCCTTTCAGCTATACTTTCTGAATTGCCTCTGTATCTGCATAATATCCTTATCCTTGGCTTATTCCGGACCATAGTAGTAGTACTTGTATTTAGTTTAGCGCTAATTCCAAGTGCTCTCATGGGCGCCTATGATGGCACTTGTGCGATCATTGCCTTGAGCACGGCTCATGACATTACCGCACATAAACCATCTCTTCGAGTGCTTATGGTTGGATTATGGTGCTGTCCAATTACCTGTATTGCCTACATGGGCATACTCGTAGGGTACGGGGTCAGGTATCCGTGAATCCTCTTGTTGCGCGTGTACGGCGTGGCTGTGCGCGCCGAGGCAGACCTGAGTGTTGCGTTCCAATTAACAGCGCAGACAGTACTTATAGTATGCATGAATACTTCTATATAATGATATGCGGTCCATAGAGAGTCACACTAGCTGAAGCGTAGGTAGTAAACGAGGCCCGACGCCATTAACTTCAAGAAGTTGGCTTGGACTCGGCGCAAACTCGGCGGCCAATCCATTATCATAACTGATATGTGACGGGCTTGAAGTCAATCTCCTCAACGGAATACAGCGCACACAGTACTATGATACACTGTACTTACTGCTTAACACTGACGAAAGGGGGGGAAATGTCATGCCGGCAGCCGAAAAGGGGGGGATCAATTTCCGAAAAAAGGGGGGAGAATGTTCAAAAAGGGGGGGAAGTTGACATTCTCCCCCCCTTTTCGGAAGTTCCCCCTCTTTTTCAAAGTCTCGTTAAAACAGCTTAAAACAGTCAAAAAGACAAGTTAAAGTCAAAAGGGGGTGGGGAAATAAAAGGTGGGGGGGAGGATGAATTATGGTGCACTTTGAACGTCATACAGAGCTTATACCCGCCCACTACCTACCGACAGATCTCTGCATGCGGGAAGGCATCCCCACTGCCCACAAACCTCGCCCATGTCGTCGCACCGAATCAGCAAACTCACGCGCGCAATCTCGTCCACTTGCTATCCCCGACAACTTTGAAACCTGTGGCACAAGTCGAAAGTCACTCGTTGGAGGACCGAACATCGACTCAAACTCACCGCGATCCCATGTACCGCATGTACCTCGCTGACCTGCGCATGAATCCGGAGAGAGCTCTGCTGCGAATAGACGGGGTTGACCACTTCAAGAGAGGGATGGAGTGCTGGGAGTCGTCAATATCACTGGATTGTTGAGCCCGTGGATCTTGCCACGAGATATTTCTTCCGGAAAACTGGGTAAGGCGGAGCGATGACGAGCTTCAAGGGCGAGAGCACTCACGATATATTTCGGATAAACTGAAGAGAATGGTGGTGTGAAGAGAAGAGAATGTCGGTGCTGATTCACAAAGACGTACATGGGGCTTAGGGCGAGCGGTAACACAGACAAGACTCTGAACTGAGAGCTTCAACCGAGGATGGTCGGCGGAATTGCAGGAGCCGAATCGCGCCCATGCAAGAGCGGGATGTATTGGGCCAGCATTATATCGGACGGCGCCGCGTCTATGACTTTCCTGTACTTATTCCTGTTGTATTGTGAACCAAGGAAAGTTAGCTAAGCATAATCGCTGTCTAGGATAGTGAAGGGAGTACCCCGCTGGACAGGTAGTCCAAGCGAAGGAGGGAGGGAGTCAGAACGGCGGTAAGTCCTTCGGTGTTACGTTCTTCGTTAACTCACAGTCTCAATGCCAAAGGCACTGTGGCAATCGAAGAAGTGTGAATACATTAGGACTTGAACGAACGATAGGCAAAGGGGCACAGTATAGAGCGTATCGAACTCGCGGATATCAAGCATATAAAGTAACAGGGCATAGTGTTCATAAACTATCAATATGACACAGTAAAACTACCGCCTACCTCCGATCATACCTCTAGAATTCGATGTAGTACTCGTCCTCCCTCTCACATATCTAGAGCAGACGGACGACGCAGCGATGTGCGGCATTTGCGAGCTCGAGGGACGGTAGAGGGAAGAGAGTGGAGGAGGCCGCAAGCGAGAGAGAGACGCACCGGCAAAGGGGGAAGCGAGATTATCGGGTAGCGAAGAGTGCGACGACATCCCACCCCGAGGTCCGCCGTTACCCCCGATACGGTCCACGTTCGACGCAAATACCGCGCCAACTTAGCGGAGGTATATAAGACGGGGAACTCGCTTATCTCGACTGGTAATCCCTCTCGTCACGCTGTCTGTCGTCGTCGACGTCGCTTCACCCTCTCTCGTCACCATGCTCACACGAGCTCTGCACTTGGCCTAAGTCAGTCGTCATCCTCCTACTCTCGCACTCCTCATCGTCGTCGTGGTAAGTCGTCCTGCTCGTCCCGTTGCGGCCAGACTCGCACAACACCATTCACGCACCATCCCATCACCCTTCCGCCCTCGCCGTCGCCTCACCCCTCTCGACTCACTCGCCCCATCCAACGCGCGTCCCCCCATCGACCTCTCCATCCCACGTTGTTCCTTCAACCTCCCATCCTCTCGCCGCTACCTCTGGTTCCGCCATCCCATGGCCTCCCCCGTCCCGAACCGCTCGCCCCACTTATCGCCTCCCGACCACCCATCGCCGTAACTCCCCGCCGTTGTTTCCGTCTTCTCTTCATGCGTAGCCGTCGTAGTCGGTCGTAGTCATCGTCTAGTCATGGAGTGGTCAGTATACGCCCTACGGCTCCGGTGCGCAGAGGACGCATCATCCCTCTGCGCGTCGGAGTCGACAGCAAGACCGGCGCAGGAGATATTCCCTCCCTCTCCACCCGACCAGCGACCTCCACCAGCAGCAAACCAGCGCCATCGTCGAGCTGCAGGCGCGGTCGAACCTCGGTGGGCAGGTCGACAAGATCTGAGCACTCTAGGCGGTGCTCGCAGTACAAGAGGCGATGAAGAGGGAGGTTGTACAGGGTCCTCGCCGACGATGTCGATGCGCACGCTCAGGGCCGTTCCCCGACGAATACCGTCGCACTCACGGCAATGGCGTCGCTCTTGAGCTCGTAGGAGTCGCTCTCGACGGCCTCGCTGCTCAGCTGCGCGCCATTGGCACGGACGGGTCATGCCCAGATAACAGCACAGGAGCGGCCATGTGCGGAAGCGGTCTTTGGTACGAGATCGACCTAGGAATCAGTCCCTTCGGGTCATGCTCGAGCCACAGTCCAACAACATTGGAGAACTGATGGCCGTGCTCACCGCCATTCAAACACACTCCGGTATACATCGCCTGCGATGAACGTTCTGTTCGAACTCTTCACGTCCATGATGTATGTCTGCTCATCGCACCCGGTGTCGCTAACTCACCCAAACTCACCTTCCCGCCCTCTTCCCAGACATCTACGTACTGTCGGATCAGCGCTTTACTGTCGAAGTATCCGTTCCGCTCGCCCGAGGCCGTTTTCGCATTCGTTTGACGACCAATCTTGACGTGCTGCCCATGACTCAGGGCGATGCGTTTGGGAACAAAGCTGTCGTTGAGCGGGTAGAGATAGAGCGCCGGGTACGGAAGGGCCGTCGTTGTTGTGGTCTGTTGGGCGGCGGGCGTCGAGAACGGCGGCGCTGGGGCGGGCATCGTCGGCGGGGTCGTCGTCGTCGTGGTTCGGTGTCAGGAAGGGTGGGAGCCACATGAGCCAACGTCAGTCCTGACCCTAACCACACGCTGGCCTGCACGTGGTGGGTGGTGGGAACCGTGCACCGCAACACGCTGCGCGTCCCAGAGGGGTAACACCGTCCATCACATTCGCCCCTCTCCCTTGCAATCAAAAGGCCCTCGTCGCGTCCTCCCTTCGCTCTTCGCTTGCTTTGATCAGACCCCGATCGCGCTCTTTCCCTTTTTGGTACGTCCCTCCCTTCGCTCGCTCCCTCGCTTCCGCCCGTCTTCCACCATCCACTCCCTCCATCCATCTTCCTATGTACATTAGTATAGCGCAGATAGACTTCCTAATATCATCCTTTCCTCGTTGCGAGTTATCTGAGTGCAGCCCAGAATCACCGAATCGATCCATGAAGACATGTATAGCCGCGATTGGGTTGTTTACACAAAGACCTGAGTCTACCGAGCTTCGAATTACTGAACCTCTCAATTGAAGAATTGCACCGAGTATCCCAGAGATCGCTGTCTGTGCTATTTGAATTGCTGTCGGAAGACTTCAGCGCGATCTCATCGAGACGCACATTCGCATTTCCTTGCGCCGGCAAGTCAGATCAGAGCTCATCTTCATGCTGCGAGTGCAATTCAGACGCAGTCCTTGTATATGACAGAGCATGCACACCGTCGTAACCAACCGACCCGAGCGCAGCCCCCAGAAACAAACGAGCGCAGCAACACTCGAAGCGACTACTCAAACTGCGATTTTGGAGTCTACAGCTCGTACAGCCTGCTACGCTCTTCTCGCAACTTGTAGCACATAAATACTCGAGTCTCGCGATTGTCGATCGCATTATTCCGTACTCTGGTGAGTACGGTTCACTACGCTTGCCTCGTCGGTTGTACGCGCTCAAGTGCTAAATACCGCCACTGTACCATCGCCACAAAAATCAGCCATTTAGCTAAAATAACATCTTAGTATACTTTCGATATTATTCCACTCGCTGCGGATTCAGACCGGCGTCGGACGGGAAAAGGCTTTAAGACTATGCCAATCGTTTTAGACCCAGGGTCACGTTTGAAATGGATAGAACATCGCCGTAAACTTAGTAGATATATCGCGAGTCCTCGCATGAACAAATACTCAGTTTACTCTACGGTACACCTCTTCTGAGATCGGCATTCGTCATCCATCGCACGGGTATTCATACCCCGTACCCAGCAGCCCCAATCTATCGCAAACTTGAAGTGGAGTACGTCAGTGAGATGATAGATAGAAATTTAGAGAATGAATGACGACAATGAGAAGAAAGGGAATGAGAAGAGAAGCTAACGGGGAGGGGGCAACGCATCATATGAGTACAAACCTGCGCTCACCAAAAGAAACAACTGAAATTTTCTAATCATACACGCTGCCCCACCCCCTCTCACACACTGAATGCGAACGAAGAACGAACCCGAACGCAACGGCAAAACGAACAAAGTATATTCGAAATGAACCTTCCAGTAAAGTGCAGCTCAAACGAAGCCCGTCGAGACGTCTGGGTCGCAGCAGCCGTACAACTGAACCCGCAAACAAAAACCCGCACTCACCATGCTTCAACACATCCCGCTCACACCCCCCGGGCCCAATCTATAATAAAGAGGGAGCGTCAGTAAGATGAGATATCGGGAGTGGGAAAGAGAACAGGACGACAGGATGCGCGAACATTATCGCAATAAGTGGACGAAGACAAAGTGAAAGTGGGGCGAGGCAACGCATCATCATGACATGACATGGTATTCAGTCCATAAGGCCTCGGCGATGCGATCGCAGGTCTTAATAACAACGAAGAGGTAGTGCTGTTGATAATCATTTGCGCTGCCTGCATAGAATAGGTGCGACCCGAGAAAGAAGCCAAAGGTAAAGTGCCAAACGAAGAACCGCGAAACAAAATGGTTCGAAAAAATCACTCTCCATCGAGAAATTCGAAGTGTGCACCTCCACACTCGAACACCCACACGAACGAATGGACGAACGGACGAGCAGAGTACGCCGGGCCCAAAACATGCCGGGAGAACAAAGGAAGGGAACACGCCCAACGAGCGATGCACAAGGATCACAAATGTCGCGAACGGAAGACCGTCCCGCCTCAATAAGCCGTACGCCAGACCGAGCACACGAACATGAAAGAGAAGATAGGACGAGGATAAATGGTTTGTAAAGCGAAAGACCGACGGGATGAACGATAAACACACTCAAACGCCACGAGAACCTCCCGCGCATGCGGCACGCACGAGCAAAACATCATCTCATCTCGACTCCGCAAAGAACCGACAGCCCCATCCCAAACCTCCCAAAAAAACGAACCAAAACGCACTCACCCCCTTCAAAACATGTCCCGGACTCATGATCATCCTCGCATATAGGTAACCTCCCCACTACTCATCCCACCCTTTTACCCTCACAGTGCCATCCACCTTGCCCTCCTGCCCCCCTCCGTCGGCGCCGTCCCTCCCCGTCCCTCCCCGTCCCTGCGGCAGTCGAGACTTGGTCGGGACGCACGCCCGGTCTATAGCAAAGCGATGTACGTCAGTAAGACGACAGAATGAATGGATGAAGAAAGAAAATGCGAAGGTAGAAGGGAAGGAGGCAACGCATCATAGTGTGAATACAAACCTGCGCTCACGAGGTCTCGTCAACGATCGCAGACCTTCACAAGGAGCAATTGAAACGTTCTAATCACACGCACTGCTCCTCCCCGGCCCCTCTCCCCTGCGAACTTCGAATGAACGAACGAGAACGAGCTCGAAAGAACGAACTCGAACGTAACGGCCAAACGAAGGACCCGAAAAAAATGAAGAAATGAACATTCGAAGGACATCAAACGAAGTTCGTCACCACGTCCGGCCGTACAACCAAACTCCAAAACCCAAACCCAAACCGAACCCAAAATAAAACCGCACTCACCATGCTCCCTTCAACCTCGCCTTTCCCAGCAGGCAATCAATCTATGGTAAAGTGGAGTACGAGTCGTCAGTAAGATGATCGATCGATAGAGGAAAGGAGATTGAATGGAATGGGAGAGAAAGAATAGGAGGGGGCAACGCGTCATATACTGTGAAACATGCGCTCATGAGGTCTCCTTCACGAAGAAAATTGGTATAATCATATGCGCTGCCCCTCACCTCATCCATGGATGCGAACTGAGAACGAACGCGAAAGTAACCCGCGCGTACTCACCATGTGCACCCATCAACCTCGTCTCTCGTTAGCAGCGCACAATCTATAGTGAAGGAGACTACGTCAGGTAAGATGATCGATAATAGAGTAAAGGAGATGTATGAAGAGAAAATCGGGATACGTAATAGGCGAAGAGAATTTAGAAAGAATGGGAGGGGGCAACGCATCATAGTGGGAATGCAAATTTGCGCTCACGAGGTCTCGTCGCACGATCGCAGACCTTCAAAAGGTTGAAGGAACAATTGAAATGTTCTAATCACACGCGCTGCCCCTCACCTCTGAATCATCGATGAATGCGAACTGAGAACGAACCCGAACGCAAACGTTCGAGTAACCTCGAACGTTCCATCGAGAGATCCGGGTCGCAGACGGCGTACAACCGAACTCTAAAACGAACCCAACCCAACGCACTCACCATGCTTCAACACATCCCGCTCATACCCCCGTTGACTTCGTCTTTCGTCAGGATGAATGAAGCCTTTGTGGCCTTAGAGCACCCATCGGGCCAATCTAGAACGAAGTAAGTGTGGAGAAGGTGAGTTAGATTACAGTCCATAATGGACTCGGAATTGAAATGAATGAATGAAGAGAGAATGCAGAGAGAACGACGAAGACGAAGTCGCAGAGAACGAGAATGGGTTGGAGGAGGCTTGAACGCATCATAAAATCCCTAACGCGCTGCGCTCATGAGGTCTCTGGACCTTCAAAAGGAACAATTGCATTTATAATCCTGCGCGTTGCCTGCCCCCTTCCAGCTCATATCCCCCACATCCACCGCATCCAGCGATCACACGGGTGCAAACATCCAGCCAGCCTCCGGTCGGGAGTGAATGAAGTAGAAAGAGAAAGAACGCACGAACGAACGAATAATGAAGAGGATGGACACCAAACGGTCTATGATTATCGAATCGACTGACCAGATCCAGAGCATGGAGAAAGAATCAAGTCGAAACCGCTCCCAGGAAGCCGAGAAAGCAACGCGACGGTAGATGGACGCTCCCTAACGACAGGAGTATCCCAAAACGCAGGAAAGAGACACTCTCCCAAAACCAAGTATGAATCCGCGCACTCACCACACTCCAACCCATCCGGGATCCTCCCACTCGCTCCGGAGACAGACAGACTCCCATTGTAACAGGGCGACGATCGTATCCAGATGCGGAGTCCCTGGGCCGCGCGGTCCTTGGGACACGGGAGTGAAACTGAGGTCGAGAAAACGAAGGAAGGGAGGGAGGGAGGAACGAAGTGCGCTCTAGCGAGCTCAAGTGAGCGAAAGGAGGGAAAGGAGGGAAAGAGCTCACTAGAGGAAAGGAGGGAAAGGAAGGAAGGAAAGAAAGAGCGAACGAAGGACGGGAAAGCACCTCGAGGGCTTAAATAAGAGAGGAACGAAAAGAAGACCGAGACCGAGGCCGAGAAGTTCTGGACGTGCCAGCGCTAATTCGAGCGCTGATCAGAAGCTGCCGCTGACTAAGACGTGGCTCTAGACCCTTATCCTTATCCTCCTGCGTCGGATGGGCCTGAGGGGGGACGCGGGGGACGCGGGAGGGTTTTGGGAGGAGGACTGCCAGTGGGGGTCCGGTTCGAGGTTGAAGTTCGGGTCAAGGTTGTACTGGAACTCGGAGTCATCGTCGTGCTCGGTGTCGTAGTCGTGCTGGGTATCGTCGTCGTACTCGCGCCCATACTCATACCCGCACCCGCGTGCGCATTCGCAACTTTACCCGTACCCGCCGAAGTCAAACTCGAACGAAGAACCAGCTGCAGTGATCATCGTGTCCTGCGGCCAGGCGTCGCATGACGTACTCGAGCAGAGGCGCGGTTCCACGGCTAGCGCACGAGAAAGCCTGTCTAATCGACGTAATCGAGCTGTTGACCGGTCGGTAGGTCGGTAAGTCGGTCAGGGGAAATGCACGGGTCGGGTTCACCAAGCCTCATTGAATGGATTGTTACATATATGATACTAAATTGGAGTCACGCTCGATCTAGGGGGTTATTGAGTGTGTAAATAGATATACATTGATGATGATGAAAGTTCAGACCTGGCGTGTTAATAAGGTATGTACAGCCGAACAAGCCGAGCGAGCGAGCTCTTTATTCGAATTGAAGTATGTATGCTGTTACTGACTCACTCGATGTTGTGTGAGGTCAAAAGAGCCTCGGATATGATGATATGATACGCAAATTGAATACTTAGAATTGCTTTATCTGCCGTGGACGATGCTTCAAGAGGCCGGCCGCTATAGAAGCTCACCCCCTTGGCTCACCTACCTGCGTCTGGAGTTGTTGCGTTTATGTTTGTATACAGAGCGAGGGAGCGAGCAGACTACATTAAAGAAAGAGATACAGACGAGTTGGGACTTGATGGGGAGTGAGAGAATAGCCTAAACGATTGGTAGGACCCACGAGTTCCCGAACGCCCGAACGAGCGAAGAAGAAGAAATGCCGAGCGAACGAACGAACGAACCTTAGCACTCCAACCCGACAAGCCCCCAAAAAGAGTGTCCATGCATGATATTAGACAATGCGATCCGACACAAGAGGAGAGTGTACAACACATACTCCAAGCGTAGAACATAATGCCCGCTGTCGTGCCTGGACGCACCGAGGCGGCGGTTGTGTGTACGTGAAGCGAGCATACTTACGAGAGGACGAGGGCGAATGGACGAGCGAATGGGAGCTCATTGTACCACCAATAAAAGCAAAAGAGGAAGGTAGAAGGTTGAAGGTACGAGAAGACGAGCAAAGAACAAACGAACAAGAGAGAGAAACTCAACTACAAGCACAACCCACGCTAAAGGAGCTCCCTATCCAGACTCTTTCTGACCACACACGCCGGCATAGGCGTAGAGTGTACGCCACTCACGCGGATGCCGGCCGAACGTGGTAGTCATCAAGCTCTGGTCGGGCGCGCGAAGTCGGCGGTTGTGTATGTAGAGCCGCTAGAGCGAAGGGGTGAACCAGCTTGAACGAATAGACAGAGACGAACTCGGAGCGGGAGGGGAAGAAACGACAGCAGGGACTCTCCATATCCCGAAAGCCCAAAATCCAGGGAGAACCAACTCAACATCAAACCACCCAACCAAACCAACCGCATATATGACAGTAAGACGGCAACGACGGAGCAAACGGGCACCACCATTCCATCACCGGAACGCGCAAGCGCGAGCACAGGCGGATCCCCGCCTACCGCACCAACAAGCTAGCGAGTTTTCCGTGGATAGCTACATGGCCCCCGACGCTGTCTTTGCATGTCTGCCACAGGGGGACGGTCGTATCGCGTATCCTCGTATCCTAGTACCCTGAGTCGTAGTGTCGTCGATCCAGATTTCCGAGTATCATCGATCGTCGTATGGTGGGACCCACCTACCCATCCAATCGCCCATCCATCCGCCCATCCATCCGCCCATCCATCCATCCATCTAACCAACACCGAGGAGAAAATCGTCTACATCCTACGCGCCGACCGAGCGAACCGAACCAGTCCAGAGATAACGCACCTTGCTTCCCAGTTCTAAGCACCGTGCCTAGGCTCCAAATTCTTCTTGAATTGAATGACGAAAAGAGCGGGGTGGGCGCTGCTGGGCGCTCAACGCTCAGCGGGCGGTAAGTAGTGGATCGAGAAGAGGGAGAGATGGAAGGCTTGTGGAGACCGCCTGTCATGGCGTTGCCAAGCGGGCACGTGGGGGTGGGTATCAATCAATCGATCAATCGCCGCTTCCATCCCCTCCGTCCGTCTCTTGTTCTTCTCCACCACCATCATGCTAGTTCTCTCCCTGAAGATCGTCAGCTCAGCCCGCGATAGAGAGACTTAGACGGCATAGTATCTGAGGGTTTGGCGTACAGAGAGCACGTTCTGCACCATTCGCCGACACCCTGGGGCTTCTGATTACACCGAGGATCCTGCACACGATCCTCCTTCGTCCTTGTTCCATCCTGGGAATCACCGTCTTCGTCGAGCGCTCAACGTCCTCCACCCGCCCCTCTACAACCTCACTGTCCATCTTCCGTCTGTACGAACGCTGTGCACTACTGTAAGTGTTCTGTAGGGCGGATGTGGCCCAAGAGGATAAGTGTGGAGAGGGCGGTCTCGATGGATGCTTGAAATGTGACGTAGGTACGTGGTGCCCGGCACCTCGCTTTGTCTCTAGCACACGTCGCCCCTCCTTCGTCCTGGGTCCATCCTGGGAATTACCGTCTTCGTCGAGCTCTGACCGTCCTCCTCCCGCCCCTCTACTGCTCCGCGCTCCAACTTGCGCCTGTACGAACGCTACTGTGAACGTTCTGTAGGGCGAAGGCTTCGTTGCAAGTTGGGCAGATGGTAAGTGCGCACAATAATCCTGATCCTCACTCTGTCTACATCGACCTTGCGGCACCCGACGACAGCGTCGCGCGCCACCCGACGATCTGGGGAGACTCGTTCGCTCTTGGTGCGGACGGCTGATGTGCCTCCGCTCAGGCTTGCGCGTTTCCTTCCTGACACTGGGCGTGGCGCCTTTCTTCCTGACATGTTTGGTGTTAGACGGTTTTATTATCGGTTCGTTCGCTCGACATTTTCTTCGTTCGTTCCCTCATTCATTCCATCCTACAACCGCACCTTCGCCCGCAGCGCGTCCCGATCGATGCACCAGCATGCCACGCTCGGCGCGGGGGAGGGTGCTGTGCACTCTGCTCATGTGCTGCATTGTGTAGCGCTCGGATGGTACTCGTGTCTGGATGCTCTTTCGGTGGGGGTTGAATGTAGGCTAGAGGACTTCGACAGTTTTGTTGTTGTTGTTGTTCGTAGGATTGTGGAGAGACATGTAATGACAGCGTTGCGCGCCATGTGGTGACGCCGGGTGTCTCGTTTGCTTTTCGTGCAGTACGGCGGGATGCGCCTCCGCTCAGGCTTGCGCGTCCGTGGGGTGACTACCGTAGTGGCGCCCATCTGCTTCGTCTTTGGCTTGTTCCTCTATGGATGGGCTCGTTCGAGTTCGTTCACTCGAAATTTCTTCTCATTTCTTCTCGCTTCGCTCGTCCGGGGGCTCATTCGTCCCTTCGGCCCTTCGCTCCTGCACCCGTACCTTCGTCTGCAGCGCCTCCCGTTCGATACACCGGCATACCACGTTCGGCGCCTGAGATGGGTGATGTGCACTCTGCTCCTGTGCTGGATCGTGCATTGGCGGGTCTTTGTTTCGGGATGCTCCTTTGGTGGGGATTGGATGTAGGTTGGATGTCAGGACGCTGTGGTTTTTTGTTCGTTTTCTCGGAGGTTTGTTATGTTACAATTTGTTATTCATCTACGCCTACTAAAAGACTCAGGGTTCACTAAAAAGCTAGACCTCGATGTTCTGGCGATCTAGCGGGGTATTGAGTGTGTAAATAGATATACATTGATGACGATGAAAGTTCAGACCTGGCGTGTTAATAAGGTATGTACGGACCCGAACAAGCCGAGCGAGCGAGCTCTGTATTCGAATTGAAGTATGTACGGTGTTACTCACTCGACGTTGTGTGAGGTCAAAAGAGCCTCGGATATGATGGTATGATACGCAAACTGTCGTCCCTTCCTGAGCGGCATGCGATGTGTAGTACAGTATAGTCGAAAGAGGACCGGTGATGTGCCGCTTCGCGTTCAAGGTGTTCCGTCGAGGCACGCGTGGGCAGTAGAGAGTACCAAAGTAGTGATTACAGGGGCTTGCATGGGAAGGTGTTCATCTGAGGCAGAACGTAGGTAGTCCACTAAAGCACAACAACCATCACAGTACTATACGTAGTATCCTACTTGGGCACAGATGCCCAATGGAACTAAAGAATCCTCGTCTCGCCCACTTATCGGTCTCGTACCTCCGTGAGAGGTTTACCGGTGACCGTTTACATGGGCGGAATACTATAATAGCGGTTCCTCAGTTCCCAAATGCACCAAAGGTAATTCGCGTCTCTCACCGATTTTTGCCCCGCCCTTGTTCCTGCGAATGTCGCGCCGCAGACAAGGCACTTAAATTGGGGGTATGGGTCTCCAGATCTTGCCTCCAGCCGGCCTGCGAGTTCGGCGAGGAGATCACGAGTGGTAATATCGGCGAGGATTTCTCGGCGGTCGAAGGTACTGAGCTCGTCTAGATTGTCCCTTGCTGAAAATGTGTACTGAGGGTAGGGATAAATAAGATGTGAGCATTTGTTGCGACTTTGTACGGCAGTGGTGCACCTACGTCGTCGTGATACGCATTCGCGAGGGAGGCGAGAGCCCCCAGAGCTGTGAGTAGGTGGATGAAGGAGACACGCATGGCTTTGCCTTCAAGTAAACGAGGGTGTGGAATTAAAATGAGTTGATGTGGGCACCGAAGGGATGTTTTTAAGACAGCGGAATAGCGCGGCAAAACGGATATACAGTTGGTAATCATTTCGTAAATTTGGGACCTTGAGAACGAGGATCCGGCTCGGATAGATCGTAGCCTTAGGGGTACATGTGGACGTGGAACAGGTTAGCAACAGGTGTCCTTTGACGGGTGAGTGTATTGCCTGGTGGGTCCATATTTTCTACGAGACATCAAACGCGGCCCCCCGTCCCCGTCCCCGACCCTCGTCGACTTCGACTTTCGTGAGAATGAATGAAGATAGAACCCAGGTGACGTGATGTACGCTAGATCTTGCTACATCGACAAAATGACGGCAAAAAATCATCGTTTCTAGGGATTTTGCGTTTGGGGCCTTGGGCCGATCAAAGCGAGGCGTCTATTTGGGATTGGCCTTCGTATCCCGATCACAAGCTCCCATCTCTCCTGACTCATCCCGACCACAGCCTGGAGCCTAAAAAACGCCTAAAATAGGTTAGATTATGTACGCTCAAATCTGGGAGTGAGACTGTGCTCACCCTAAACGTCGGCTACCACCCAAATTATCTTTCCGCAGCAACGAGATTACTGTGCATGGGAACACATTCACGCTGCCGTCGATCAACCGCTCGCATCTTCCTCCTTTCCAACTCGGCATCCCGGGTTCACTATTTTTGTAAATATGTAACACACATGTATATATACCACCGATGCTGGTAGTGGTTTTCTCAGTGCCTGGTGCATCCCCCACATCGTACGTCTCATCCACCCAGCTGTTGTCCCTCCAGTGTCTGATACCTCTCCATCTCTCTCTAGATCTATAGGCTGGTCCTACATCATCACCTACACAACACAACTTTACCTCCCACTTAAGGTAAGCGATCCTCGAGTACATTCTACATTTTACAGAACGCCGGAGTTAATGGTCGCCGTCTTAGAAAATCTTCAAAAATGCGTTTCTCCACGACCCTCACGCTCCTCAGCGCCCTTATCCTTAGCGGCTCCAACGTCCTAGCTATACCCGTTCCCGTACGTCATCTCTCTCCCCTAGTACACACTTTGAACATCCGTCTCACGTTACTCTCATCCTTACAGGCGACAGACGCAGTCTCCAATGACCTCACCTCCCTTGCGGCTCGGGAGCTCTCGTACGAGTCCACCGTCGAGGCCCGCGCTTTTGGCTTTGACGCTCCCATTCTTGAGGAGCGCGGTGTGCGTTCTGCTTGGCGGAATCTGAAGAACAAGATTACGGGAGGAGGCAGCAGTGCACCAGCAGAGCTCGAGCGCCGAGAACTCGGGGGCGATTCGGAACTCCTGGAGCGCGGCGAGGGCAAGAGCTCAACGCGACCTGTCAAGGTCAGCAGTAGGTATCGACGCAGGTCTCTCTCGGCTGCTGACCTCCGCGCGCGGCGTGAGGAGCTCGAGCAGCGCGATGTTCGCGTGGCCCTCGGGACTTACTTGAACCTCCGGAGGCGGGCGCTCGAGCGCGATTCGATCGTGGAACGTAGTGGGCACGGGCGTTGGTAGATTACGCTGGTGGTATATAGATGGTTTATTAAACAAATGAAGTGATATTTTTGAACTGGTACAGCTTGAACGGAAGGTATACCATGGTGTGTTTGCCTGAATAAATCGGCTTCGCCTCCCGAGCCCAGAGTCTACTTGAGCTCTCTCCACATGTGTATGTGGGCCTAAGGGTTCCCTGAGAATGTCTGTACACCATCTCCACACCACTGACCGTTGACTGACCGTCGCCCTGACACCCTCTCTACAATGTCAAAAATCTGGTGGGGGACGGCTTCGTGAGGTAGGGCCCGGCTTGTTGATGAGTCGGGGCGTCGCTGACACCGTGCACACGGCTCGGCGTGCAAAGTATGTAAGTCATTCCTTCATATGTATGTCTGTCATTCCAAATTGTATCTGATCTTTCATTCATAGGAGTGATGCTGGGTATTTGTAGATACGTATTCGCGTATCGTCACCCTTACCGACGACAGTCTCAGACATTCTGCTTCGCATCCAGCGCCGATATCATATCGCGGTGAGTCTATTCTGCGGCTTCCATTTCGTGTAACTCACATTGTATTTCAGTCTATCCGAAGAACGGCTTGTTGACGGTCGTTATACCGTCCGTAAGTTCCAAATTGATTGATTCCCTTGCCACGCCATCCCAGCATGTACATAGAGGCTGACTTTCGTTCATTCCCGATTCGCGCTATGGAGTTCATTTTGGGTAGAATAGATTATATCCGTAGACTACAAGAAGACCTTAGTTCAAGTTTACTCGTAGTCTAACCCTAGACTAGATTTTTAAATTATCGTTGCATGTGAGTACGTAAATGAGTCTATGTCAGGTATGTACGTTTGCGAGGGACATACCTTCCGTTTTCCTATTATGGCACGAATACTGTAACATTATTATAGTGTATTTTCACGACTTTTTGGTACATGAATAATTTGAGATTCAGACAGAAAATGGGACACCCCCAAAGCCATACAGTACATGGCATCGGTTCGCATGGCAAATGAGTACATACCAGATATTGTTAATTAGTACATGGTAATTCGGGGTAGCAGAATATTGGACATTGCATGAAACCATAATAGGACATCAAGATATCCGACACTGGAGCACTGTACATACCAGCGCGAGGATTAGTACATGTCCATCTTTATATTGGTAGAGTTGCTTGGCAAGTCGTTCGCATTCAGGGAATACTTAAAACTTTAAAACAATTGAATTAATCATCTCCAGCTCCAGTCAGACGTAAGACTACCTCGCAGTAGACGTCTATACCCCAGGACCAGTCATCCTTCCCCAAATCCATATTTTTAACAGCCTCTCTAGCTTCCGCAATGAACTCGTCGTCTGTGATGACGATTCCTGCTTCCACCTCCTCGTCCAAGCTCGCAAAGTGATCAGACCTCGGTGCCATGGGATCTTCCTCCACTCCATCCTCTAGAACACTCTCTCCCTCAATGCCGTACTCATCGTCTACGTCTTCTGGTGTGTCTCCCACATCCTCGTTCCAATATCCTGCGTTTATGGCGGTTTCGCAACTGAGCTCATATAACGCGAGCGGTGTTTTGTAGCGTTCGGTGCGAAGGGAATGATTGTTCCATGACGTGGTGGTCTCATCTAGCGAACATTGAATCCGTGGGATGCAGCGGGATATTGCAGCGCGAGCGCCACGCGAGAGTCGCTGTGGTAATACGACTGGAGAGGCCAACGTTAAATGTTACACACTCCGTTGGTCGATGCACGCGCGAGACACTCACCTCTCATTTCGGCACAGACAGCGTCAAATCGAGGTACCGAATGCCCAGCTAATTGTCCCAAACCACCCCAGTGTCACCTATCATATAATATGGCACGAATAGTGTATCATTATTATCGTCCATTTTTGCGCCTTTTTGGTACATGATCACATGGGATATGAGGTGATAAATAGGACATCCTCCGGAAGAGATGGTACATGTCATTCAGTAGCTTGCTAGATAGGTACACCTGAGATTTTGAAGTCTGGTACATCATGATTCCGCGTGGCAAATTGTAGGACATGCCGGTTGGTCGAGGGACTTGTGGTTTCTTCAGTCCAAGCTCTCATCCTGCGCCTAGCAGTTCGATCACCCCGCGGCGCGGTCCAGCTCAAGGCTGAACCCATACAAACCCAAGTGGAATATTGCCTCTCAATGACGGACCTTATGGGTTACTTACTTGAGTATTTGTTTGATTGACATTAAATATGGGGTGATAGGTGGATGAACGGGGAGGGAAGGGACAAGGATTGGACAAGGGTTTCTGATGAGTCGAGTTGCACGTACGGATCTAGCCATACTTACTCTACCCGAACCTTATTTAAATTAGTGAACACATTATACAGTCACTATCACCCTCCGAATAAAAATTTCGGATTCCGAGAGGCCGTAGAAAGCTGGGAGAAAGGGGAAGAGAGCAGCACTGATGGGCGCCTATTCATCGAACTTTGATCCTGTTGCTAGAGTCGAGTTGAAGGCGGGAGGATTTCAATGGGCTGTTTTCTAATTAAATCTTTAACACTTAACAGAACTGTGTATTTCCCGTCAAGAGTCAGCCAATCAAATGTGACGCGAAGGAGAGGAGGATGGGGATGAGACTCGAGTGAGGATGTGCTGTGGGGGTTTCCACTGGCACACTGCTTAACTGCTCTTAACTTTTGCTTGGTCCCTCCTGTGTCCACTTCTCACTGAGCTGCGAAAGCAATGCCCAACCTGCCTGGGGAGTGAACCACTGTCCCAGGATGGAAATTTGAGTTGGACGGTGGATCAGCCATCGTTTTTCCAGGCTTGGCGGATACATGCGGGGTCGCATTGGTGTACCAGCCCAAAAAGAGAAATATGTGACTTATATACCACCATCGTAGCATGTACCAATTCCCGTAATTCACATGTACCAACCATTTTAAGGTGAATGTACCTCATTGAAACGGGATGTATGAAGATGTACCAAAACCTGCTGGAATTGTTACACATGTACTGAGTTGTAATAATGATACAATATTCGTGCCATAATATAAATATGGCACGAATATTGTATCTTTATTATATTTTGGTACAACAGGCCTATTTACGTGCATTTGGTGGTACACCCTTCCCCTCAGAGCATCAGTTTGGTACAATGGTGAGGTGGGCATCGGTACATTAGCAATTTTAGAATAGATACATGGGTTTGCAGTGGTACATTGAGGTTAATAAAATTGGTACATCTACATGGCAGAAAGGGACATGGCGCACAAAACGAGTACACTCACACTTTCAAAATAGGTACACCGGAGAACACTCACCAACATAGTATACATGACAGGGAGTTTGTACTGACTGTAGTACATACATAGTATGTCCGTATCTGACTTGGCCTCCATCCAGGTCCCAGTGCCAATTAAACCGTCCTGCCCAACGGCGGGCGTGTGACCGTCTCCTCTTCCTCTGTTCCTCCTCTTCCTCCATCGCCTCGTCCTTCAACCTGAACGGAAGTAGGGAGGGTAAACGAAGTGTGATCCATGTAGACTTCTGACAGAGTACTGGTTGCAGAGTACGCCGTGGACAGGGAGCTGAGAGGTACGCGTAACGCGGTTGATATTACGGCTGTGGGGACTCGGTTGTGACGTCGTTTGAAGACGACACATCTGCCACGGTACAGCTTGTTGCCTCTAAACGGAGCAGATTGGTAGTGTAATACTAGGTATATCGCATTTCCAGCTCAAGTGCCAATGCTATGATAGAACACTTATGCTGAATAAATTGTAAGCGCCCATGCCGAGTCAGGTTTCAGCTACTGAGGCATCGCCGCATCGGCAAAAATTGTGAAACACGGATAAGAGCATATCTCACAATGTGCGTAGGCTATGTCGGGGGCGGGTGCTGACCTTCAGCATGGAATAGTCATGAATTTCAAATTGTTATCTATCTCCTGGTGGATACAAGAGAAGGTTGCTGGGTGCACTACTACTGTACTACTGGGCTAGGAATCTGCAATATTGCCCACTTTATACAAATGAACACTCGAATAGGAAGAGGTTGGGTTGGAAAAGACTGTAATGACAGGATAGACGCCCACATCTGACTGTCATATTGAAGCCGAAGAGAATCCGGCATAAGGCGCTTATACTTATCATGCGCGCGATGTGGGCTCACATGCGGAAGAGGTTCAATAAGCGCCCACGTGGTGTACAGCCCACCCACGCACCTAGAGCATATGTCGCAGGCTACTCAGGTCCAGAGATATGACTCCATCATGTTTTGAAACACGCTAAACCGGGTTTGAAGGTGGATACGGTGGATAACGAGGCACGTATGCAGGTCTGGTTGCGCAGACAGGCAATACTTGCCAGGAGTCGGAGCAAGGATTACTGCTAGAGCACCATTTGTATAAATAGGGGGAAAATGCACTCAGCGTAGCTCAGCTTCAACCCTCTGTTCGAAGTTTTCCACCCGATACATATTCCTGAGTTGAGCCTCTGCTCCTCGAGTCCCGTCAAACTACCAACATCCTGAAGATAGCCCCGCTGCGATAGGTAAGAGCTATTACGCTGTCATATTAACTTTATATCCCTCTGATATCTCGGACTATTGCTCAGCTATGAGCAACTTAGGGCGATGTGTAAACAAGAAGTGCGAGTTTGGGTGCACGGTCTTTTTCTCGCTCACTTCTGACCCTGGATTGGATATCCGGGGGCAGAAGTGCCTTTGTGGTTGCTTTGGAATGCAACACGAGCAGGGAGCGAGTGGAAATAGTACAGGTAGTGCAGAGACTAACTCTGGAATGGTATGTTCATTTCATTTATACCATTATAGCTATACTGAGTTTAATTTATGACAACTGTGTATTAGGGAAGTGCTCCCTCGTTTGAGTCAGACGCAGCTGCAGGTTCAGGGCCCCTGGGTTGAGTTTTGGTCAAAAATGGGGGTCACAGAAAATTCTGGCAAACTATACCGATGTTTAGGGACATATATGGAGGTCATATATCCCAAATATCTCGAATTTCGGCGGACCCAATCTTCCTCCAGAAGGGGTGCAATGTGGGAATCGGCCTAGGCCTGGTTTGCACTAATTGGGATCCCTAAAAATCGGGGTATTGATTTTATGCATTTGCATATACTCCTGGGAGGACACATGCCAAGTTTCGTGATTTATGGAGCCCTATGCAGGGCGCTAGAGCTGGAATAGGTACGAGGGGGAGACCATTGCCTGGTCAATGCAATATGTTTGCATAATTCGTAAAAACGTGCACATGGTAAGGTAAGGGTAGTATCAATATGGGTGCCAAGTTAGGGCCTTTATGGGTGATTATTGCATGAGATATGGGGCTGCCATTCTGGGAGGGAGGAGGAGAAGGTATATCCGGGGATATGTCCAAATTGGGAAGGCGCGTACAAACATCATGCAAACAAAGAAATGGATGACTGCCAAATTGGGCAGGCATGCAAGCTGTTACAAACAAAGGACTGTCCATGGATCCCCATTGCCATATAGGCCCGAGGGCACCCTTGCACATATTTGGCATGAATGCACCGTGGTGTTCTTTCAATTTCATTTTGTCAACAAAGGCATGCCCATCCATTCCACAGTGTTACTGTCATGTTCCGACCGTTGCCCCGGGCATTTGTTAGCAAGGTGTTAGCCAAGCAAACAGAATGGCCTGTGTCATATATTCATCCCTGAGGTATCTTTACCAATTTACTCGAGTATTAATGATCCTTCCCTTATATCAAAGCAGTGCATTCGGCGTGTGTTCCATGAACACCATTAAGCTAACTTTTCTCTTGGTTCTTCGATAGGAGTGCCCCGGAGGTGATGTGTAAGTATATAAGATTACATTGAAAAGAACAGCCCTGACTCGACAGGCCCGGGAACTCATGCCAGAGGTCTTGCAATTCAAATCATGGCTTGAGAATCGAGATGGAATGACGGGTATTGGGCGGGTTCAAGATAGACCACAACGACGCCACCTGAAGGGCAGCATGCTGGATGCGATGCGAGTACAGAAAGGTACATCTCAAATCTTCTAGTGCAGGTTAACCTGTTTGTGTGAGTAACCTTAGGATCAACCTGCATGCTAGTCAGAGCACACTGAAGGTGATGGAGGTAGTATCTGGTATTGCATAAGTATTGTACGGTATGTGCGCGTATGAGGTTTGGGTCCTCGATGGACGGGGTTGAGTTGGACTGGATGACTGGAAGCAGGATGTCTTTGTGGTGTCTGTCGGGAGGCTGGATGAGTACGCCATTGACATACATCGTGAAGTAGTCGAGTATTCTTCCTCGCTACCCGTGTCATCGCGCCGTGTCCAGGTGTGTCTCCTCAATGTCGAGATCTGTGTCACCCTTGTCCGTCCCACCGTCTTTGCTCTTGTTTATGCTAATGGAAGACCTGCCCCTGGATGAGGACATCGAATCGCTCGACTTGAGCGTTAACGTAAAGTCGACCGCCATTTTCCTTTCAGGCTCCCCTTCTGCTATTCTCGATGATGATGATGTGAGTGCATCGGTTTGCATGGGCTTTACCGTTTAGTTGACCATGGTTCCTCGAAGGACGAAGGACGACGCTCCTTCCGACAGTCCTCTGTAGGACAACGCTCCTCTGAACTCCGAAGGACGAAGGATGAACTCCGAACTCCGAAGGACGAAGGGCGGACAAAGTACAAAGGGCGGACGAAGGACAAAGGATCCTCCGAAGGGCAGAGGCTGCTCCAACAGGCAGAGGCCGCGACGAACATGGCTGGCTACAAGCGAAATACGATGCTATGCTGCAGGAAGCCCTTGAGCGACATCATGGCAAACCTCCCCTCAGAGGAGGAGGCATGCTTGAATTGATGCAGATCATTTGACATAACTCACTCTGATGGCTTCCAGGTCGACACGATACCGCTGAACACCCCTTGGTTCTTTTCTCGTCCTCACCTACTGTTGCGTGACAGTGCCCACTCATGAGTTGGCTTCATGCGCTATGTGCACAAACAATGTGCAAACAAAGAAATGGATGACTGCCAAATTTGGGCAACCGTGCAAGCGGTTGCAAACAAAGAAATGGCCAGTCATTTTGCTGCTGTCATGTTCCTCCTGTCGACCTAGGCACCGTCACGCTGTAAAGCCCAACGATGCTTACCCCTGCAGCCTGGGTCCGTTATCGAGGCTGGCTGAGTCGAGAGCCAGTCCGAGCACCGCATCCCTCACCGATGTTCCGCATGGGAAGGTTCTCGTGGAAGAGCCGACCCACGATGTCACCGATGGACAGGAACTGTCGGAAGGGGTGACAAAGGGGTGGTCACCCCTTTCAGACAGGCCAATCTCCGGGTGGCCCCTCCGAAGGCCCTGCTATGGGCAGAGACTGATCCGAAGGGCGGAGGCTGAAAGGCACAACAATTACAAATTGAACAGAGATGGAGAAGGTATCGAAGAAGTTCGCGTGTTGCACCAAATAAGGAGCTTCCAAGCGTCCACCGAGCTCCTCATTCGGAAGACGCCTTTCCAAAGACTCGTCCGCAGTTTGAGGGAGTTCCTGGAAGGATGGATGAGCGCGGAGGTCGCTCCCCATTTCTGACCAGGGCAGACTGTGTTGCACCAAATAAGGGGGTTCCTCGTCATTCGGAAGACGCCTTTCCAAAGACTCATCCGCAGTTTGAGGGAGTTCCTGGAAGGATGGATGAGCGGGGAGGTCGCTCCCTGTTTCCGACCAGGGCAGACTGTGTTGCACCAAATAAGGCGCTTCCAAGCGTCCACCGAGCTCCTCATTCGGAAGATGCCTTTCCGGAGGGGGCTCCGAAGGGCGGAGGGCGACCAGAGGGGCGGAGGGCGACCAGAGGGGCTACCAGTGACACCGGAGGACTTCACGTGTTTCTTGGGCTTGCATTCTTTGTAGACAACCTTTCTGTATTGAGAGTTCCCCTAGCTTCCCCATTCCTGCGTCTATGAAGTCGTCATCGCCTATAATGCAGTTAAAGTCAACTGTAAGTCTGGACCCCTGATTCATTATCCGAAAGAGCCTTACTTGTGAGAGTTAAATCTCCAAACATGAAAGGCCGGAAGCAAGAGGTAATAAAGATTCTCCGCCTTGAGTCTCGGGTGCATGACTGTCCTCGCCACGAGTGACACGGGCATCGAGCTCGCACCTGAGGTCGCCATGCACTCGATGATCATGCCCTTCATCTCGGCATCGCCCTCCTCCTTTACGGCAGCTTGACTCTGCTCACCTCCCTTGGGCGGCGACTCCAGCGTGAACGGAGGGCGCTCCGAAGGGCGGAGGGCGCTCCGAAGGGCAGAGTTTGAGGGAGTTCCTGGAAGGATGGATGTGCATGCCTGGATGGAAGGTCTGGCATGTAGGAGGAGATCTTCTCCAAGATCTACACTACGTTATGGGGCTAGGCAGGAGGAATGTCGGCACAGTAGGTGGCCGTGCTCCAGCGTGGATTGTTGGCAACACCTTTCTCTACGTCTCCCCTCCTTGCGAGGGGCAGTGGCCGGCCCATGATGACACTGATGGACAAGGAAGGAGGCCGCTCCAGCGGGCGGAGGCCGCGGCGAACATGGCCAGCTACAAGCGAAATACGATGCTATGCTGCAGGAAACCCTTGAGCGACATCATGGCAAACCTCCCCTCAGAGGAGGAGGCATGCTTGAATTGACGCAGATCATTTGGCATAACTTACTCTGATGGCTTCCAGGTCGACATGATACCGCTGAACACTCCTTGGTTCTTTTCTCGCCCTCACCCAATGCTGCTTGACGGTGCCTACTCATGCAGTTGGCTTCATGCGCTATGTGCACAAACAATGTGCAAACAAAGAAATGGATGACTGCCAAATTTGGGCAACCGTGCAAGTGGTTGCAAACAAAGACATGGCCACAAAGGACGAAGGCCGGATGAAGCACCAATCCATCCCCTGTTTTTCACTGTTCACAGTGGAACTCTGCAATGCCTCCGAGTGTCTGTGTCGCGACCTCGGACATCGACGACGACAATCGGAAAACTGTTCAGGGAAGTTAACTGTTCCATATAAGGACCCTTTATGAGAAGACCTCGATCAGAGGTCTGGTAGCCCTGGGGTTATAAGAAGTGGGACTTTGAGGGTGTGGCGGGTCAGGAGGCATGCACTGATAACATTGGACTCTATGACAAAGCCACTTGGTCGCGTCAAGTTTGTCGAGTTCAGGGAACAACTAGGACTTGAGTTTTACTCGCCTTAGGTCCGCTCAGCGATCTCTGAGAGATGCACTTAGCGAGGGGGAGTGTTGAACTTATCTTATCTTATCTTATCTCTGATTAGATTAGATTAGTATCTAGAACATTCTTTACTTTTCTATCACTCCATTCCTTCTCTCCATTCTTATCGATATGCTGTATGGACTGATATCATAGCTTACTCATTGCTTACTCGTACCTTCACAGCATTCCTCGTCACACCTCTATTGTTCTCTCTGTGACTTGTCACGCTCTCTACATGTATAAATACCCTGTAGTTAGACCTCAATCTATATCGACTTTACCAGTCATCTCAGTAGTCACTTAGTTAGCCTCTTAGCTAGTCTCTCTCAGTAAGTCTAGTTAGCCTTAGCCGCTGCGCTTAGTGTAGTGCTACTTCTATACATCGTACCCGAGTCAGGTGGTGGTGCGACGAATAGACTTGCATCGATGGATTTGCTGGGTCGGTGAGATTGGGGCATTCAGAAACCCTGGGCCGTTCTCTGTCCCTGTCAGGCTGTCAGTGGTTCGGATAAAGGGATTGTTAAGGATAACACACGTATAATAGACCATTGCCGCAAATGCACGTCTCGCACCCTCCACGAGTGTATTCCTCAATCCCGTTGACTCCCAAGCTGTGTCGGTCCCTTACGCTGGTACCCCATGTTCGCTCGACATGCCCCTGACCCTATCCTTCTGCCCATTAGCTCTGCCTGTCGCTTGCACAACGAAGTATGTTTACGCGTCACGATAACACCATTTGGTGCCTCAGAGCCGTACATGGTCGCTCTCCCAAGAATGACTCCGCACGAGGCAACACAGAGCTCTTCATTATGAGTTCGGCGTCGTCCAAAGCGCGCCTTCAGCGTCCGATTGCCCCCTTCTGGCTTTCCCTCACAAGAATCCGAGCCATTTTCATCTTCACTCTCGTCTCCAGCATCAAGTGGGGGATGGTTAACAGGTGCACTCTTGCGCTCCCGATCTCTCCTACGCTTCAGCTGAAAAACAGACTTTGCTTCTTCCAGCAAGTGGGTCTCGAAAGCGCGGTGGTCGGGATTAGCACAGGTGCGGAAGCCAGTCTCTGCTAGGTCACTGCAGATATCAAGACAGCAGATGTAGTTCATTCCTTCGTGTTCGCTGCAGTGCCGGCTGTTGACAGTTGCGAGCGGATTGTCGCAGTCTGGCTTCCCACAGCAAGGACGACCGACAGTAACCCCGTCAACCACAACAGATCGAACATATTGAGGATCTTAATTCTAGACTTAGTTTTCGCAGCCTTTAATTATAGAATCAAAGCACGCACCTCCTGATTCATCCTCGGTTATCCAGCAGCACACTTCGCATCCGTGATTCCACTCGGGCTGACCTGTACCGACATATCGATCGTTCCGCCTCTTCAAGCCTTGGGAGATGCGTACGGCATGGCTAGGTACGTCGTGATTGAGCTCCAGCGTAGTACCACATTCCCGGTGATCATTTTGAAGCCAATACATGAGGACTGCATTCCAAACGAGCTCTGTATCAAGCGTGAGGCGCGTGGAGTAATTGACAGGAAGGAGCGACTGAAACGGATGGATTTCCGCGATGCTGGCTCTGTAAATTCGGGCACAGTTTGTGGCAGACGTCCTTAACAATGGAAGCTATGCATTAGCTGGCACGTTTAGAATATAGGGTAGGCGTAGACTAACCAAGAATTAACCATCATCGAGCTAAACATGGCACAAGTCTTGTCGTCTACATAGACATGCTCAACGGCCTGTGTGTACTGTCGTACTTCGCGGTAGTATGTTCTTGCTGCGCTGTGGAGGTAATAGCTGTAATAGTATCGAGTATTACAACCTGAGCACGGATGCGGTCAATACTCAATGAACAGTGCTCAGTGCTTGCCAGCAGTGCGTACCTCGACAATATAAAGATATTGCTTTGGCCGGTTGCGGTCCATGCTCTCGAGTGAAGGTAGCAACGTCTACACGCAGTGGCTCAACGAGCTCACGATGTCGTCCGATGGTCTTGTCACCTTTCGCTGGATATTGAATACAATTTGGGTCAAGACAGACCCTTGTGGGAGGCAAGAGACAGGGAAAGGCTGAAACAGTCTTTAGATATCAGTCGCCGGAGGGAAATGAACAAGATTCACGTACCAATGTCCCGAGGGTGTCCCTCTTTGAGAAAGTGTGCGATGTAACCACTCGCTAGCTCACTTTCTGCCGCCTCGTCCTGATCTGCTTCCCAAATAACCTCTTTGAGTGCCCACCACAAAAGCTTCACGATGTCGTCCTTCAAGCCCAGAGAAGCAGCCAGGAAGTCGTGGATATACCGGGGCTGCGTCGGGAGCGGGGCCTGCGTGTAAGGTGACTGTGCGAGCTTGAGGTACGGCTTCACGAGGGTACACAGGTTGACGAAATGGAGCATATCCTGGAGAGCAACCATCTCATAGAGATGACGATACTCCTTTAGGGCACACACCACTTTGTCCAATGAGACGGACATTGCAGAGGTCAGGGATACAACTTGGATCCAACTTGAATTTACATCGGGATGGTGGGAATACAAGCTCCTTTCTCCCTCCTCGCTATGTTCGCAGTTCGCAGTTCGTCGTTCGGGAGGTTCAACATGCTTGTCATTGGAGAGGTAAGGGATTACAGTACATGTAAATCCAGGTGTGGTTGTCGTTCTCATACATAAATCCCTGTCATAACATGGCTATAGTTATGTATAATCCCTCATTACTGCTGTCACGACATTTCTGCATGCTCCTACCTGTCTTATGTATAATGCTACCATGTCACCAACCCTGGTCATTTATATATAATCATTCAACTTCAAATGTGTCCGTACACTAAATCGGGATGGTGCCAAATATGGGCGATGATTTTCCACACCATTCCGGGGCATCGGGCAGCACCAGATGTAGGCCCCGCTCACTGCCTGGGCCAGTATACACCTCATTTCCCCATATACCAGAAATATTTCTGCGCATCCCATTAGCAAGGTAATGTGTGGTACTATATCACTGAGGTCCGGGCCTTGAACCGCCATATATACAGCAATTCTCTTGCATTCCCTCCTTGTACCAGTGCTTTTAGCGCAGATCAGGGCTCCATGCAGCAGTTAATGGGTATTTGGGGAGTACTATAACTAGTGTTCTTACTTGGATAGCCATCTCCCAGAATTTTGTGCTTCAAATTTCATATAACCCTCGAAATTTGCGAAATTTAATAGCAGCCTAGGATTGGTCCTTTGGAGGGCCCATTTGGGGTAGTGGGGACTCGGGGGTACCTGTATATAGTAGACAGATACATATAACATAATTTTAAAAGGCTTCCCTGGTTCCCAGCTCGGTCTTTAGACCAGTAGGGGCGAAGCTCGATATTTTACCAATTATCCCACTGTTTTCCTGAATACTAGGGGCATAATGAATACAAGCAGAAATCTAATCCAGCCATAAAATCGTAGCCGCAACCACGCAGAGACCGCAAAAAACCGATTTCAATTCCGACCAGTGGAAGGCCCTGCATAGAGTAAAAGTGATACAACTGACCATTTGATGCAAGATGAGCACATTAAGACTCAATGCCCAACTACAGAATATCGCACTACTCACCGTATTTTTTCTATATCATAACAAGATGTGAATCGTTTTCCCTGCGGTTTTTTTCTATCTATTCCTTGGTATTTCTCCGTTATATAAATACCATTTTGTAAGTGTATATCCCGTGGGGGGACCTCCTAGAAAGCGAATGGTACAAGCAGGAGATGTGATAGTATATGGAGGCACCACCCCTGTTATCCCCCATAGATCGGTATTACAATAGTCCTCAGTGCTTTTAAATTACTCTAATTATGCATTTGATATACTTATAACGCATTATATACTGATAGTGCATCTAAGAGTGAGGCCAAACCATGATTCGGAATATTGGCAAAAAAACGAGCGCTTTACCCTTTTGATTCGATTTCTTTGTGCCTAAACTTGCGCAAATATGTAATATTCACATTGGCCTAAGTAAAATACCCTTTTATTAGCACATATTCCGCCCCAAACGCCCAGGGATCCCATTTTGTGTATGGGATCTGCTGAAAAGCGAAAATCACTGATTCTACATTAATTAGCGCCCCCATCATGCTGTAAGGAGGTATATATTGTCTATATACATCTATATATCCTATAGTGCAAAAAGAATGGGATGAATCGAGGCACAACTGCATCAAAGTGGTGCTCAATGTACGGTTCACCAGGCAGAGGAACAATTTGATAGGCGCCGGTATCACATGCACGGTGGGAGTCCACAGCCGTATATGGTGCTACCTGTTTGGGCGGGCTCTGGCATTTGACGAGCGCCATTTATATATAATGCACACATTCAGGGCCCCTGGGTTGAGTTTTGGTCAAAAATGGGGGTCACAGAAAATTCTGGCAAACTATACCAATGTTTAGGGACATATATGGAGGTCATATATCCCAAATACCTCGAATTTCGGCGGACCCAATCTTCCTCCAGAAGGGGTGCAATGTGGGAATCGGCCTAGGCCTGGTTTGCACTAATTGGGATCCCTAAAAATCGGGGTATTGATTTCATGCACTTGCATATACTCCTGGGAGGCCACATGCCAAGTTTCGTGATTTATGGAGCCCTATGCAGGGTGCTAGAGCTGGAATAGGTACGAGGGGGAGACCATTGCCTGGCCAATGCAATATGTTTGCATAATTCGTAAAAACGTGCACATGGTAAGGTAAGGGTAGTATCAATATGGGTGCCAAGTTAGGGCCTTTATGGGTGATTATTGCATGAGATACGGGGCTGCCATTCTGGGAGGGAGGAGGAGAAGGTATATCCGGGGATATGTCCAAATTGGGAAGGCGTGTACAAACATCATGCAAACAAAGAAATGGATGACTGCCAAATTGGGCATGCATGCAAGCTGTTACAAACAAAGGACTGTCCATGGATCCCCATTGCCATATAGGCCCGAGGGCACCCTTGCACATATTTGGCATGAATGCACCGTGGTATTCTTTCAATTTCATTTTGTCAACAAAGGCATGCCCATCCATTCCACAGTGTTACTGTCATGTTCCGACCGTTGCCCCGGGCATTTGTTAGCAAGGTGTTAGCCAAGCAAACAGAATGGCCTGTGTCATATATTCATCCCTGAGGTATCTTTACCAATTTACTCGAGTATTAATGATCCTTCCCTTATATCAAAGCAGTGCATTCGGTGTGTGTTCCATGCTACGACAGGTACATAGGCTTAGGGTTCTTTCTGGAAACACCATTAAGCTAACTTTTCTCTTGGTTCTTCGATAGGAGTGCCCCGGAGGTGATGTGTAAGTATATAAGATTACATTGAAAAGAACAGCCCTGACTCGACAGGCCCGGAAACTCATGCCAGAGGTCTTGCAATTCAAATCATGGCTTGAGAATCGAGATGGAATGACGGGTATTGGGCGGGTTCAAGATAGACCACAACGACGCCACCTGAAGGGCAGCATGCTGGATGCGATGCGAGTACAGAAAGGTACATCTCAAATCTTCTAGTGCAGGTTAACCTGTTTGTTTGAGTAACCTTAGGATCAACCTGCATGCTAGTCAGAGCGCACTCAAGGTGATGGAGGTAGTATCTGGTATTGCGTAAGTATTGTACGATATGTGCGCGTATGAGGTTTGGGTCCTCGATGGACGGGGTTGAGTTGGACTGGATGACTGGAAGCAGGATGTCTTTGTGGTGTCTGTCGGGAGGCTGGATGAGTACGCCATTGACATACATTGTGAAGTAGTCGAGTATTCTTCCTCGCTACCCGCGTCATCACCCCGTGTCCGGGTGTGTCTCCTCAATGTCGAGATCTGTGTTACCCTTGTCCGTCCCACCGTCTTTGCTCTTGTTTATGCTGATGGAAGACCTGCTCCTGGATGAGGATGTCGAATTGCTCGACTTGAGCATTAACGTAAAGTCGACCCCATTTTCCTTTCAGGCTCCTCTTCTGCTGTTCTCCATGATGATGATGTGAGTGCATCAGTTTGCATGGATTGTACGATGGGTGCGTGTATTTATTTGGGCTTCTATGTGTATTCTGCATCTTTATGGGTCGCCAACAGACATCCTCTTGGCCAAAGGAATAACATCTTCTAGGGCCAAGATTTAATCTAGGTGTCAGAGAACAGTGCAACGATGAAATTCCCTTTTTTGAGGAGTGACCCGAGCGTGACATTGCATTCAGCGGTGTCTTGCATGTTCCGGTGAACACTAGTACATCATAGCATGCTCCCGGGTGACCACCAGGGCCTGAGGTGATGCCCAACATTGCTTGAAAGTGCCTACTCATGCGGTTGGCTTCATGCGCTATGTGCACAAACAATGTGCAAACAAAGAAATGGATGACTGCCAAATTTGGGCAACCGTGCAAGCAATTGCAAACAAAGAAATGGCCAGGCATTGCGCAGGGCTTGGGACCACTGCTGTCACGTTCCTCGTGTCGACCTGGACACTATCACACTGTAAAGCTCAAAAGGTGGTCCATGGCTGAGGCTGGCTAGGTCAAGAGCCACTGGGCAAAGATTTTGGCCGTCCGATGACGCTGATGGACCAGGATGGAGGCCACTCCAAAGCGCAGTACATGACTTTCGTTTGGTGCTGAAACAGTTATGTACATAATTTGGACTGTGTGATGAACCTTATAGATAAGAGCGTGGTGGTCGCTCCAAAGGGCGGAGGGCGCTCCGAAGGGCGGAGGGCGCTCCAAAGTGCGGAGGTTGGAAAGGCAGAACCCTCCTCCCTCGCAGGCGGAAAGAGAACGAGGAAGCTAGACAGAAGACCAAACCCACTCCCCCAGTGGACTCGTATGAATTTCAATTGATTCAGGATAAGACGGCGCTTAATTCCCAGAAAGGTGGCACCGGGAGCGTAGTCTGGAAGGCTAGGTAAGGTATATCCAATTTCTTTACAGACAATTCAGCTAAGCGGGAGATGATTTGCGGAAGCATTGATCTATCTCGATTTGTTCTGCAGGAACATGCGTTCCCAATGCGGAGAAGTATTTTCAACAGCACGAAGCTCAAAACAAGTCATGTCGTCGAGCTAGGGTAAGTATTTTCCCATTACCCCGCTCTAGCTGGTTCTCACTCATATCCCAGTGCAGGCACGGGGCTTCTTGGAAGGTCAAAGGTCAAAGGTCGATGTTCCTCTGAAGGAAGGAGGAAGAAGGGCGATGCTCCTCCGAAGGACAAAGGACGACAGTCCTCCGTAGGACCACGGTCCTCCGAACTCCGAACTCCGAACTCTGAAGGATGGTAGAACTCCATTTGCAATGCCTCCGAGTGTCTGTGTCGTGACCTCGGACATCGACGATGACAATCGGAAAACTGTTCTATATAAGGACCCTTTATGAGAAGACCTCGTTCAGGGCTCTGGTAGCCCTAGGCTACTGGGGTAGACCTGCTCCTGGATGAGGACGTCGAATCGCTCGACTTGAGTGTTAACGTATTTCATCAGGCTCTCCTCTTCTGCTGTTCTCGATGATGATGATGTGAGTGCATCGGTTTGCATGGGCTTTACCGTTTAGTTGGCGATGGTTCCTCGAAGGACGAAGGACGACGCTCCTTCCGACAGTTCTCTGTAGGACGATGGTCCTCCGAACTCCAAAGGACGAAGGACGAACTCCGAAGGACGAGGGATGAAGGCAGACAAAGGACAAAGGATCCTCCGAAGGGCGGAGGCTGCTCCAACAGGCAGAGGCTGTGACGAACATGGCTGGCTAAAAGTGAAATACGATGCTATGCTGCAGGAAACCCTTGAGCGACATCATGGCAAACCTCCCTCTCAGAGGAGGAGGCATGCTTGAATTGACGCAGATCATTTGACATAACTTACTCTGATGGCTTCCAGGTCGACACGATACCGCTGAACACCCCTTGGTTCTTTTCTCGTCCTCACCTACTGTTGCATGACAGTGCCCACTCATGAGTTGGCTTCATGCGCTATGTGCACAAACAATGTGCAAACAAAGAAATGGATGACTGCCAAATTTGGGCAACCGTGCAAGCGGTTGCAAACAAAGAAATGGCCAGTCATTTTGCTGCTGTCACGTTCCTCCTGTCGACCTGGGCACCGTCACGCTGTAAAGCCCAAACATGCTTACCCCTGCAGCCTGGGTCCGTTATCGAGGCTGGCTGAGTCGAGAGCCACTGCGCATAATCTTTGGCCCTCCGAGCACTGCATCCCTCACCGATGTTCCACATGGGAAGGTTTTCGTGGAAGAGCCGACCCACGATGACACCGATGGACAGGAACTGTCGGAAGGGGTGGTCACCCCTTTCAGACTTGTGGGTAGTAGCCCATCGCTCCGCGTGGCAAATCCGAGGCCATTTTCAAATTAAACGCCATGCGATGGGAGTGCGATGAGTGCCCTATACATGCCTCTTGCCCGGTACGTACTCCCGCAGTGGGATTTCAAAGGTCAGTGAAGCGAGGATATCATGGAACAGAATGACTGACCTTGCTTGTAGCTTGGCTTGCAGTCCGGAACATGCGACAGCACCAGGCGTGACTTGCTGGACCGTGGGGCTCGTATCGAGCTGCCAGCTCCTTCGAAGTCCTTCGAAGGCGCGTTGACTTGCTGACTGCTGGATGCTGCATGGGGTGGGTTTAGTGGTTTTGTCGTTGTTGTCGGGGCGCGAAGTTGGAGAGACGGCCATCGTGCCTCCTAGTGACGAGGTTAGAAATGTAGAATGGTTGAGATTCTGGAGGGCCAGTGACGGATGCACGACCAGTTTGTCGCCAGATATCGTGGAACTAGAGGGGGTTTAGATGGATTGAGAATGAATGCATTGGTCCTGGGGTGCAAAAGGTGAGTCAAGTTACTGTCGATACTCGTGATCATCGACTCACCTCCCATCGCATTGCAATTTGCAGCTGCATTGTTTTCCACTGAGCCTGCTCGCCCTGTTCCGTCGCCTCAAATGTGTGCAGAGCGTGTACTCGAGTCATGATCTTCAGATTTGCAGTGGTGGTGGGTGAGCAGAGCGGCAGCCAAAGCTGCGGGTTCTGGCGTTGCAAAGTACGGGTACGGATGTGATTGGGCTTAAGGCTGTGGTTCGGGATCTGGTTGGCGGTAGCGCTGCTGCGTAGCGGGCGATGGCGTGCGGGCATGCACATAGCCGGTGTTGTACTTGGGTCCAGTGAGGCCGGATGGCTTGGGTGGGGATGATGAGCCTGTGGCTGTTTGGTTGCTTCCTGCACCGGCTGGTGCGCGGTCATCCCGCGCGCCGTTGGTGCCAAGCATGGTGTCGAGCTCGTGGGGGATATTGCTCATCGTCGGTCTCCTTTCCACCGCAATTGCGTGTGATGGTGGGGCAAAGCACTTCCGTCATGTGGGTGGTACTGGGAATGTCGATGGTGAGCATTCCGTACCCTTTGACACACAGCAAGGACTCACCCAAAAGGTACCAACATCCGACGAGCATGTGGTGCAATTGACGGGCTTTGAAACAAAGTGAGGGGACGGGGTCGGTATGTGTCGATGGCTCACTGGGCTATGCCCTTCAAGTGAGACCACGTCAAGGGTGGGGAAAAGTGGAGGTACAGTGAATGGATTGCAAACGGGGGTGTTACTGAGTGAAGAGTCTAAGGTGTAATGACAACAACACATAATATAATATACTGTATAATACATACGCTTGGAGTAGATCTTTCGCATGGTCACATGGCCTTCGATGCAATTTGATCTTGGCATCAAATCCGCCGCGGACAAGAACCCGAGCCATAAATGGCCTCGGAACAGGCCAATCTCCAGGTGGCCCCTCCGAAGGCCCTGCTATGGGCAGAGACTGATCCGAAGGGCGGAGGCTGAAAGGCACAACAATTACGAATTGAACAGAGATGGAGAAGGTATCGAAGAAGTTCGCCGTAGGAACGGAGCAAAGGTACCTGAAATAATCTCCCTTGTATCCGACTCAGCCGATGAGCAGCCTCCCCCCCAAGAAGGCCCGTGTATCATGACCACACGCCACCTCCCTTCTCAAGTCTCCAATCCATATACCCACATCGTCTTCTTCACAGGGCCCCTCCGAAGGGCAGAGGCTGCTCCAAAAGGCAATGGAATAACTTTCCTCCAGGTTCTTCGATGCCTCAGAGGTGATGTGTAAGTATATAAGGTTACAAAGAAAAGAACAGCCGTGACTCGACAGGCCCGGGAACTCATGCCAGAGGTCTTGGGATTCAAATCGTGGCTTGAGATGGAAGGACAGGTATTGGGCGAGACCCGACAAAGCCACCCGAAGGGCAGCGTAGTTTGGTTTAACATGTTTGTTGGAGTTCCCATGCCTTCACAGCCCTGCCGTCCAACCTTGGTTGCTCTTGTCAGCATCGACGGGATACCTCAAGGGTGTTTCTCAGATCCGGATGGCTGTGAAGGTGTTTGTCGTCCTAAGTATATCGATGGACAGCAGTGTATGTCCTTTGGCCTTTTGTTTGCGGGGTGCGGTATGACATGTGAGTGACTGTCCTAATCGAAGATCATCGCCAGACTACATACTAATCCCAAAGTACTGTAGATGCCGATGAGCATTTAATGATCTCCCAATATTGGTTTGGGTGAGACAATGGTGACTTTTTACACCTTTGATAAGGACCAATCATCCACGGTTCCCAAGAACCCTCAGCCAACGTTACTCACCCATGCAGCCTCACAAAAGATGAGTTGAGAAGCTGCATCAAGTAGACACCATGACGCTGACATACTCGAGCCGTGTGCTAACCTACTGGTCGGAGCTCACTCGAGGGATTGACAGGGATGGAGGTGGTATGTGGTATTGCATTCATTGTACGATGGGTGCGTGTATTTATTTGGGCTTCTATGTGTATTCTGCATCTTTATGGGTTGCCAACAGACATCCTTTTGGCCAAAGGAATAACATCTTCGAGGGCCAAAGAAGATATAATCTAGGTGTCAGAGAACAGTACAACGATGAAATTCCCCTTTTTGAGGAATGACCCGAGTGTGACATTGCATTCAGCGGTGTCTTGCATGTTCCGGTGAATGCTAGTACATCATGACATGCTCCCGGGTGACCCGCCAGGGCCTGAGGTGATGCCCAACATTGCTTGAAGGTGCCTACTCATGCGGTTGGCTTCATGCGCTATGTGCACAGACAATGTGCAAACAAAGAAATGGATGACTGCCAAATTTGGGCAATTGTGCAAGCAGTTGCAAACAAAGAAATGGCCAGGCATTCCCCAGGGCTTGGTACCACTGCTGTCACGTTCCTGTTGTTGACCTGGACACTAACACGCTGTAAAGCTCAAAAGGTGGTCCATTGTCAAGGCTGGCTAGGTCAAGAGCCACCTGGCAAAGATTTTAGGCGTCCGATGACGCCGATGGACCAGGATGGAGGCCGCTCCGAAGCGCGGAGGTCGCTTGATGGGATGGGTACATGACTTTCGTTTGATGCTGAAACAGTTATGTACATAATTTGGACTGTGTGATGAACCTTATAGATAAGAGCGTGGTGTTCGCTCCGAAGGATGGAGGTCGCTCCGGAGGGCGTAGGTCGCTCCGAAGGGCAGAGGGCACTCCAAGGGCAGAGTTTGAGGTAGTTCCTGGAAGGATGGATATGCATGCCTGGATGGAAGGTCTGGCATGTAGGAGGAGATCTTCTCGAAGACCTACACTACATTATGTGGCTAGGCAGGAAGAATGTCAGCGCCTAACTATAGCTAGACGGTTTGAAATGGTTTACCTTACATCGTTTCTTCAAAGACATAAATGCGAGGGAGCTCTTCTCTCTCCCACCTCTCTACTCTCAAACAGAAGTAATAATAAAATTCACTGACTTCCTTGTCCTCAGCCATCCGGAAGCAAACAGGCAGGATAATGGCTTTGAAGAACCCACTCCGTGGGGGCAAATGCGCTGTCTCGCTCAATTCCCCTGCACACCTTCAACACCTCTCAATCAAGAAACCCCGTTTCCAACCAGGGCAGACTGTGTTGCACAAAATACAGAGCTTCCAAGTGTCCACCGAGCTCCTCATCCAGAAGATGCCTTTCCAAAGGCTCGTCCGCAAGATCGTGATGGAGTACCGGGCAAGTTACTCTCATATATCTTCACCACATTCTCCAACTGACTTGGAACATGTCTATCGCAATATCAGGTTGACTGCCGATTCTGCCCTGACGCCCTCACAGTATTCCAGAAGGCCTCCGAGGCATACCTCACCGCCTATTCCAAGACGTGAACCTTGCTGCGCTCCACGCGCGAGAGTGCCTCAAAGCCTCCTTCAAGAACACAGTAGGTGGCCGTGCTCCAGCGTGGATCGTTGGCAACACCTTTCTCGTACGTCTCCCCTCCTGGCGAGGGGCGGTGGCTGGCCCACAAAAGGCACAACAATTACGGATTGAACGGAGATGGAGAAGGTATCGAAGAAGTTCGCTGTAGGAATGGAGTGAAGGTACCTGAAATAATCTCCCCTGTATCCGACTCAGACGATGAGCAGCCTCCCCCCAAGAAGGCCCATGTATCATGACTGCACGCCACCTCCCTTCTCAAGTCTCCAATCCATATACCCACATCGTCTTCTTCACAGGGCCCCTCCGAAGGGCAGAGGCTGCTCCAAAAGGCAATGGAATAACTTTCCTCCAGGTTCTTCGATGCCTCAGAGGTGATGTGTAAGTATATAAGGTTACAAAGAAAAGAACAGCCGTGACTCGACAGGCCCGGGAACTCATGCCAGAGGTCTTGGGATTCAAATCGTGGCTTGAGATGGAAGGACAGGTATTGGGCGAGACCCGACAAAGCCACCCGAAGGGCAGCGTAGTTTGGTTTAACATGTTTGTTGGAGTTCCCATGCCTTCACAGCCCTGCCGTCCAACCTTGGTTGCTCTTGTCAGCATCGACGGGATACCTCAAGGGTGTTTCTCAGATCCGGATGGCTGTGAAGATGTTTGTCGTCCTAAGTATAGCGATGGACAGCAGTGTATGTCCTTTGACCAGGCATTCCCCAGGGCTTGGTACCACTGCTGTCACGTTCCTGTTGTCGACCTGGACACTATCACGCTGTAAAGCTCAAAAGGTGGTCCATTGTCAAGGCTGGCTAGGTCAAGAGCCACCTGGCAAAGATTTTGGGCGTCCGATGACGCTGATGGACCAGGATGGAGACCGCTCCGAAGCGCGGAGGTCGCTTGATGGGATGGGTACATGACTTTCGTTTGATGCTGAAACAGTTATGTACATAATTTGGACTGTGTGATGAACCTTATAGATAAGAGTGTGGTGGTCGCTCCGAAGGGCGGAGGGCGCTCCGAAGGGTGGAGAGCGCTCCGAAGGGTGGAGGGGAACATGGCCATGTCCTTATATACGTAGAAATTGATACTAGCTGACTACAAAATGCATACGAGACCGCCTGCGGTGGGTCGGTCATCGTCCGAGGTTGGGAGGCTGGGATATTGTTGGCCCGTCAGGAATGGAGGCAGATTAAGGTGGTTTCGGCATGCAGCCGAGACACCATCCTCACAACTCCCAAGGACTTTCTGAACTTGACCCGCAGTTAAGTTCATCTCGTCGCTGTGTTGGCATGTCGACAGCCGAAGGCCTCATGGTGCTGGTTGTCAAATGTTGTCGCAGTCGTCATCATAATACTTGCTTCGTGGATACGTAAACCGGGGTTTGGGACCTAGTCCCCCTTGTGGGACTTATGACATGGGATCTTGGCGGGCTCTCGCTGATATCCTCAAATGTTTTCGATAATATGAATGTTAAAGGTCGTGTTGGACAATGGGACGACGAATGATCGATGATAGGCACTCGTGATAGTTGGCGATGTGATGGTGTGGTGGAAACTGGACGACGTGGAAGGCGAAGGACCCTGGTGGTTGCCTGGTGGCTGACAAGGCATGATACGCATGAGGTGATCGAGGCAGGGCATGATCGAGAGGGAACACCAGCTAATTGTCGTATGCAAGGAGTGCTCGCGAGTTGACACTGACTGGATGAACAAGGCGAGATGCATGGTACTTGATGGCCATAGACATTGTCAAAGTCCCGAGGAAAGTTGAACCCCCCTCACGGTGGGCTCCAGTTTCATAAGAGAATGAAGCTGTGTGGGCACAGATCCCATGCACAGGTCCTCTCAGTTCGTCGGGGGGTAGGAACAATTCTCAGGACATGGAGAGAAGGAAAGGAAGATAGATTGGGGGACGAATAGGAGGGCAAGCTCAGGGAAGAGCGAACTGACAAACCAGTAGGTACAGAGGGTCCTTATATACCTGGAAATAGGATCTATATGACTAAGAAACAAATATGAAACTACCCACGGCAGGTCGATTGTCATCCGAAGTTGGGCTGGCACTAAATTGTTGGCCTGTTGTTGGCCCATTGGGAATGGAGGCGGAATAAGATGGTGTCGGCATGCAGCAGCGACACCATCCTTACACACCCTTGAGTGACATCATGGCAAACCTTGCCCTCAGGGAGGGAGGCATGCTTGGATTGGCACAGATCATTCAACATAACCTACTTTGGTGGCTGCCAGGTCAACACAATACCCCTGAACACCCCTTGATCTTTTTCTCATTGTCACCCAACATTGCTTGGCAGTGCCTGCTCATGCGGTTGGCTTCATGTGCTGTGTGCACAAACAATGTGCAAACAAAGAAATGGATGACTGCCCAATTTGGGCAATTCTGCAAGCAGTTCCAAACAAAGAAATAGCCAGGCATTCTTGCCAGGGCTTGGTACCACTGCTGTCATATTCCTCCTGTCGACTCAGGCAATGTCAAGTATTAATAATCCTTCCCTTCTATCAAAGCTGAAGTGCCGGTCTTCGACAGGTACATAAGCTTAGGGTTATTTCTGGAAACACCATTAAGCTAAGTTTCCTCCAGGTTCTTCTATAGCAGTGCCTCAGAGGTGATGTGTAAGTATATAAGGTTACAAAGAAAAGGATGGCTGTGACTCAACAGTCCTGGAAACCCATGCCAGAGGCCTTGCGATTCAATTTGCGGCTTGACATGGAAGGATGGGTATTGGGTGAATTCGAGATAGAACATGACGAAGCCACCCAAAGCGCGGTATAGGTAAAGTGTTGTGCTCGCGCACAGACCAGACTGGTAGAGTATAAATACTACTTAGAGTGATTTTTCGCTGTGCACATCTTCACCCTTGAGATCTACAGCTCGAGCATGTCTTACGTTTCATCTTGAATCCCAGCATGTGCCTCTAGTAACAGCCATCTGGTCACCAGAATCTTCAGCATCTGACAACAAATGCAATATACTCAACCACAAAACTACTGAAAAGATGACTAACTCCGCTGAAGCTCAATCTGCTGTGTACACACCACTCATATAAATTGTCGCAGTTCTTCCGGGACTTTGAAACAGTTGCGTATTCTGCGGCCCCAGTATTGCATGACAAAGAATGGATCAGCAAAGTTATTGACTATGTCCCCGTGGTGGAGTACTAACTGTGAGGAGTGTCGGATGACAACCGAAGACATACTGGGTGAAGTTCAAGACCGACATTGCCAAGTTTTACACCGGCGCTGACCACAAATGCAAATACACAGTCAGCGACCTCAAATGGGCTTCAGAAATGTTCGCTTCGAAGAGGTCAGTCTCTCGTGAGGACTTTAGCGACTTCTATCAGAATACACTATAGTGATGTACCTGGAAAACAAGGAGCACCTCTCGAGCCGTAAAACAGCTTGTCTGCTCCTCAATTCATTTTATCTCGACCTTCGAAACCAAATCTGCGTGCAGCTTTGATCTGTAAAATCATCGTACCACCCAGACGACCCCTTCCTGGTCGCGGACATTGTGTACACTATCAACATCGTGCTCGGCGCCTCGTCAGTCAACTTGTTCTATGCCGCACCCGCAAGGACGTACCAAGTGCTTCCGCCCCTGCGAGAAACTCATCTTTCTGTACCTCGCACAATGCACGATGCTTCGAACCTCCTGGGACCAGACCCTGTCAATAGGTTAGCAAACCGCCTAGAGACTGTGTTCACGTCCATGCTCACCAGAGTCACCACGGTCAGCTTATTTGCAAACATGGCAAATAACGGCTGGCAAGCCCACGGCATTGGACCAATGTATCGGGGATGCGTGTGGTGTGGAGTCGAGGGACATTGGTCTAACGACTGTAACCAGTGTCCATAACGGGCTGACCTGGTTAGTAAGAGAATGATCATTCAGTCAGACATCCTGGGACACTATAGCTTGCCTGATGAAATTCACATCATTCAATGATCAATCAGAAACCTCGGGGATGCAGTCAAAGAATGGCATCACCAGCATCAACAGAAACCTCTACCACTATGAACCTTGCTGGCCACAGGCGCGAACACCATTCCCATCGTATAGTCAAACATATTCCAGGTTGCCGAAGTTAACACTGTTTACCAATGTGCATACATCAAAGACGTACCTGAAGATGAACCTACACCGTCACTGCCTATGGCAATGTCCGCCTTATTGGAGGAGTTCGATGGGGAAGAGAGCGAGTGTGCGGGAACGGTGGACCCAGACCACTTGCCTCTTCTTGAGGCCACCCACGCTGCACTGGCGATGAAGATTGCAAGATGGGCGACTCGAAGCACAATGAAGAAGCAGGAGGAAGATCCTCAGAAGACAACAACAGCTGTTACCCCTCAGCCCATGCCTCGTGCCCCAGAAGTTCGGGAAGCACCGAGATTAAATCATGTGCCCATTCCGGAAGGAGTTGCGCAGCCCACAGCGCCCAAGTACATCCACCCAAATGCTGCAGCCCCACCACAATTCCGATTTGTGGACCCTATAGAGGACCCCGGTTGCATGGCATCTTTTGTCAAATGCAGCCTTGACTCGCCCATCTCCCTCTCTATGTACGAGCTGCTGAGTGCAGCATGGTCACCCAACCTGCGCAAGGGTGTCCGCGAGCTAATCTTGACTGGAGCTGATGTGAGAAAGAGTCTTCTGATGAGTGTCAGGGATGATGTGGATGCTGCGACTGGACGAGTGTTGAGGATGATATGGATGCTGCAACCGCCAACCTCCTGTCTATACTCCTGAACACCTTGCCTGCCAATGCCCTCCTGGGTGGGCTGTCAAGGCTGGCTAGTTCGAGAGCTGCTACCCTAGCCAATGTATTCTCGTGCACAATCCTTGGCCTTGAAGTTGACAACCACATTCTCAGTTCAATCTTGCCTTATCTACCTGGACCCACTTCTATGGCTACTTCTACACAACAGGGGAAGAACAATGCACTGATGTCACCTTTAGTGACACTCTCCCAGGTATCTCACCAGGGCAAGGATGACTGAGGTCACAGAGATGATCAACCTTAAGATTGCGAATGTTCAACCTCATTGCATGTCCACCCTGCATTCGGGCAGCAGTGCTGTGCTCTCCAACATTGCTTGGAGGTGCCTACTCATGTGGTTGGCTTTATGAGCTCTGAGCACAAATAATGTGCAAACAAAGAAATGGATGACTGCCAAATTTGGGCAATTGTGCAAGCCATTACAAACAAAGAAATGGCCGGCCAATGGGGTGTCCAAATGATAGGTTACTAATAGTATCATTAATTGATCATCATAACTGTGGTAAAGCTTAGTGTGACATGTGACATGTCACACGATGTAAATATATATAAGGCTCCTGTTACAAATGATCCCATCTTCCCATCCTTGCCTTGACTACCACTTGCTACCCACTTCTCTACAGCTGATGGTCCGCTGGGCCCCAGCTGGGGGTTGCCTCAGAGACACATACGACTTGGCCCGCTGGAGCCTCGCTTGTCGGATTGTTGGACGGCTTTCCCGTCTCTGACATCAACCCCTTCCAAAGTTTTAATTCACTTTTTCCCCTTCATTTCACTTCTCTACAGCTGATGGTCCGCTGGGCCCCAGCTGGGGGTTGCCTCAGAGACACATACGACTTGGCCCGCTGGAGCCTCGCTTGTCGGATTGTTGGACGGCTTTCCCGTCTCTGACATCAACCCCTTCCAAAGCTTTCATTCAGTTTATTTTCTTCCATTGGCGAGTCTCGATTGAAAAGGACCGATACAGGGCATAGTGAGATTGCATAGGGTACGCATTAGTGATGGAAGGCACTGTGAGCGCACTCGTGATAATTAAGAGATAAACTGCTGGGGATAGTGCTGGTGTAGAGAGACAAGTCGCAGTGTACACGTGTATGACAGAGTAACGACATTCGGCGAGCGAATGGATATCAAGTTTCAACACAGATGGATTGCCGGTAAAAAAGCATGCAACAATATAGTCGCAGGCACGCTATGTTGGTTGCGAGAGCGTGATTCCTTTCGTGGGAGTGACCTTACTCGTGAGAGCGTGACCTTACTCGCGGGAGTGACTTCACTCGGGGGAGCGTGACTTCACTCATGGGGGCGTGATTTCACTCGCGGGAGCATGATCTTATGTGGAGGACCCAGTCGGGCTGCGTCTCAATCAGCGAGGCGCTCGCTAAGGCACCGAGGTCCCGATTACGCAGGCGCGCGCCTATAAGGGCGTGCTAGATCGTCGCGCCGGTTTGCATCCCTCAGCACGCTCGAATTGTTCGTGACCCCCATTAGGACCCCGGTTCATCGTAGGGACGTACTGTACCGACTCCTTCCATAGCACCCCCGATTTACCTACTAAAAGGACGAAGCCGTAGAGTAGCTTTTCTCTTCGTGTTGTGTTCACCCCGAGTTCCCGCATTTCGACTCCGTTTCTCGTTGTTTCCCTCTCTGTCCGCTATCTCGCCAGCAATCTATTCGTTAGATGGGAATAAAATTCCACTCTGAATTAACTCGCTCCGTTGTTTAACAGATGTCCTGAATCTCTAGGACAGCCCCACTCCGAGATATCCAAGCAGCTCTCCGGAGCCTGTCATCGATGAAATAACAATGGCTGCACCGATATATACGAATTACATAACAGAAAAATCTGTGAAGGGGTATAGACCGAGTAAGAGCGCAAGGTGCACCCTTGGCAAGGAGCGAGAGTCGCTGCAGCTGCGCGAATACTCATCGTGATGCCCCAATGTTCCGCTGTCTTCATCTGAAGCAGTTATTGTGCAACGAGCGCTCAGGGAAGGCTCGCGTCGTCATCGCTATTCATAGTATTAATAGAAAGCCTGGAATTGAATGGAACTTACCAAGCCCCGAAGTAATGACAGAATTGATCCTGGAGAATGGGGGTGACAGACACACCCTATAAGGGTGTCTAGATTCCTTGAAACTCGACAAGAAGCTCGCATTGTGGTGTATTCGGAATTAAACGGAGAATGAGGTTGGATGATGCTTGCGATTGCGCCGAAGATAGAAATGGATCCGGTGAACGAAATTCTGTCGCAGTATTATTGAGTAATGACGAGTGGAGGAAGGCATGCCAAGGGGCTACAAGAGTGGAATGATAATTGGATAGAAGCCTTGTGGGGTGAGTGCCCGAGCACTCGTGGTATCGACGAGAGGGTGTGCGAGTGCAGCGCGCGCCGAGGCCAAGTAGTGAGCTGACATTCGTCGATTGCGCTGGCCCCAGGAGTAGGGAGAATGCACTCGCACGCCCGATTGCAGAATTAGGAGATTAATATGATGCATCCTGGACCCGCCATGAGCCTTCGAGATCATGATAATCTATTTCCACGGTTAATTGCCCTGACCATTTGAGACTTGAATAAGTGACTGGAAAGTCAGTCTGGGACACACGGGGTGGGGGCCGACAGCCGTAAGTGGCGTCACACCCTGCGGGTAACACTATTATCAGACTCCTGCAATTGGAATCAGGCTCCCGCGAGTAAGGTTACACCCGCGAGTAATGTCACGCTCCCGCGAGTAAGGTTACACCCGCGAGTAATGTCACGCTCCCGCGAGTAAGGTTACACCCGCGAGTAAGGTTACACCCGCGAGTAACGTCACGCTCCCGCGAGTAAGTCACTCCCGCGAGTAAAGTCACTCCTGCGATTGTCCCGCGAGTAACATCACGGTCCTGCGAATATATTGTTCCACATTGCATGATTAACCTCGATTCCACAAAGCGAAATTAATAAGTCTAGCCGCGTCCAGCCTACATTTTCGCCAAGGATGCAGTAGTGAAATATATACGCACTGTCACTGTCTGTGTGTTGTCTGGACCTACCGCAACCCCGAGAACTTGGCTGCTTGGCTTGGACTCCCTGTTGAGTCCTCATTTCCTTGGACCATTTCTGTGCTTAATTATATTTCTTCCGCTCTCCATGCAATGCAAATGACATATAGCAAAGCCATTCAATCGAAGCGAGGCCGCATTTAGGTTGCCTCGCTGCAATCGCACAATGCCAGGTGTCCGTCGTTCAAATTCGAGTGGTACTCGCCTGTGCACCCAAACCTCCTTTGTAGGACATGAGATTGTCTCCACCAGTTTCCATGATTTTTGTTTGGTCCTCCGAGGATGTATCATGGATGAACATGTTTCAATTTGTGCCGTTGTTTGCTGAATCGGTACGACGAGCGTTGATTTACAAGCTAACTATCTGTCCATTCTTTTTTCTCAGCACCGGGTAGTTGCCAGGCCTCCCCGTGTTTGCACTAAGATCCCGTGCGTGGGCCCTCAGTCGGATTTCAACCATTCATTGGCTGTCCGATTCTTTATTTGTTCGAGTTTGTCTTATAATCTAAAGCATGTCCACGGTCCCCAACCTTACCCGTTAAACGTACATAGCTCAGGTCTCACCGTGTTGCGAATGCAGATGACTAACTTCAGGATTCAGCGAGTTAAAATTGCCTACAACATGCGCCGGTATGGGCTCAGTCTGTGCACATGTTCCCAAGATGGCCTCCAAGCACACGCACCCACACTCGCAGTGCACCGGGCCGCGTGAACACAAATTAAGTGACACAATCACCTCTCCATTCGAGATATACGCTGCGAGTGCAGAATCTCCTATAGGATATGTCCACCCACTGACTCCGGGTCGTCGTACACATCAACCTCAACGGGGACACACCACCTTGCCATCACACCGCAGCTCGGTAGGAACAGGTATTCAGGATTACGGAGTGCGATACATCGGGCTTTTTACACGCAGTCTCCCCGAACGCAAAAAGAGTGACCGTGACCTAAGGAGGCGAATAAGACTTCGCTCTTGCCGTATCCGATCCATGAAGACTAATTCCAGCGCCGCAAAATGCATCATCATTAATATGTAACTCAAGCTGAAGTTAAACCAGCACCCGTTGGAGAGCAACGTGAGAGACAATTTAAACTCGAAAATGACACCCACTGTGGGCGTGCCATTGTTATACGCACCCATAGCATTAGATACATGCAGTGCTGCTTGCGCTTCCAAGCCTGTGAGTGTGAGTATTAATATACGGTGCACTCAACGCACGTGTGTACATTGACACTATCTTTGGAACACTATCGTTGGATTTGCAACTGGTTCATATCAAAATATTAGGTGTCCGGCGATCGAGGTTGGGTCGAGGTGTAAGCACGGAGGGGTCGGCGCAGGCGGGGGTTAAGATGGGAGTACTACAGAGTCGCATAACGAACCCTGAGATGCGTGAGTCAGTCAAAGATGGTCAGCGCAATCGGAGAATCCGAATCGCCCTACGCAGGGGCGGGATGCATCGATTCAGCATCATCTCGGATGAAGCTACACGTCGTGAGGCATCGTGCTGTCTCTACATTTGCTATACCTAATTATACCAAATGAGACGAACTGACGGGTGGACGATGAGTCCCGGCAAATTAGCAAAGCTGTCGCTACGCCGATAATTCTATTATTTCAACGACGGCCTCGACGCTAAAGGCACCTGCGCAAATAGATACTGGCAGACTCTTATAAGCAACAACCGAGGGGACACAGAACAGAGAGGCGGTGGACTTACGGATATAGTCGCTCAGATTGGATGTAGTGTACACTGTGAACTGACTTGCTTTAACTACCAACCCTGTGCCAATAGTAGCTCTAGAGAGCCGTGCCTTAGCCCTCTCCGTGTACGCGGCGCTCGAGAGCTCGAGATATGAAAGAGGAGGACAAAAGGGAGAGAGAGACACACCGGCGAAGGGGATATGAGATGATCGGGTAGCGACAGCGCGACATCCCGCTCCGAGCTCGGTCGCTATCCTCTATACTTAAGTCGTTCAATGCAGGTCATGTTCTACGCACATCGCGCCAACGGGACGAAGGTATATAACAAGGCGAACTCATTTACCTCTACAAACATGTTGTCGTGTTCCCTTCCCGTCAGACCACCACATCACCATCGTCGTCGTCGCCGCCATGCCCAATCCCACTCACACCGACATACCGTCGCCATTCCATCGCCGTACGCCGTACCCCTGACCATCCACCGTCGCCGTACCCATGACCATCCACGTTCGCCGTCGCTTCACGCGTCTCGACTCTCTCGCCCCATCCACCACACCTCCCGATTACGTCCCACCTTCGACGTCTCAATCCCTCCCTCAGCCATCCTTCCACCATGCGCCGTCGCTACCAATCCTCTCGCCGCCACCCCTGTTCTCGCCATCTCATCGCGTGCCGATTCTCTAAGCCCACGCATCGCCGTAGTCTCCTTCTCATCCTCAGCCGTAGTCGTCGTAGTCGGTCGCCATAGTCGCCTCGGCCTGTGTAGTATTCAGTACAGTACCCCCACGCGTAGGAGACACGAACGCCATATCATATACTTGGCGCGTAAAGTCCATCAAACAAAAACCACTCACGTTTTACATGCCAACGCTCGAATACGGTGCAAGCAGGGGCACAGCACACTCTCACCTCCACTGCGCTGATCGCGCTCCGCGCGGCGTTATGCTGCGCTTGACCATTCTCTACAGCGCAAAGACCGCACTCACCTGCGCCGTGAGCTCGACGATCTGCTCCTGGGTCTCCTCTGTCGCCACGGTCGTGGTGCTCTTTGAGAGCAACGATGGCGACGGTGCACGGAGGTTCAACGACGATGATGGGGTAGCGGTGGGTTCAGGGGTATGGGGTCGTCCGGGGTCGGTCTCGTTCCGTTGCTTGAGCTACTCGCGCACCCCCCTGCTCTGCCTCCGCCTCGCGCCGATCCCGATTCTCCGTCTCCTTCTCCCAAGTTCACCTCTTCTCTCTCGCCCTCCTCCTCGACCGCTTCGAGCTCAGTGGGACAACCGTGGAGACACTCCTTATCTTGTCGTCGTCGTCGTCGAAGCCACCCTTTGGTTCCTCCAACTCCTTCTGCCTCGACTCCATCATCTCCCACAACATCTTGACCTCCCTCTTTATTGCTTCATGCTCCGCCAGCGTCTCGACTCAGATCTTGTTGACCTGTCCGGCGAGGTTCGACGATGACTCCGGTTTCGGCTGGGTAGGGCAGTGCCACCGCGATGGTGGGCTGCTGGGCGGCGGGAGTCGAAAACGGCGGCTCTGGGGAAGGAATCGTGCGCGAAGTCATCGTCGTGATGGAACGGTGCCAAGAACGGGTGATGCCACAGCCAACACCAGGACTGATCCTAACCACATGTGGTGAGAACCGTGCACCGCAATCAAGAAACACACGCGCTGCGCCGTCCTGTAGGCTGTCCCAGAAGGGTCTACGCGGTGCCTCCCCTTCCCATTAAAAAGCCCCTCCTCCAGCGCACTCCCTTCCCTTCGCTCCCGCTGCCCTTAAATCGCTTCGATCCGCCGACCTTTCCTTTTTTTCTGCTCGTTTTTTTACTCACGTATACCATACGTATATAATGATCGTACCCGAATAGACCCTGAATTGTGCACACAGAAGCCCCGAGACTGCCGCTTAGAGTTGCGGACCCATTAACTTGAAGAATCACAATGGGTACCTCTGGTTTACCTCGGAGAATTACGCTCGCATTTCGTTGCGCCTCTTAAGTCATATCACTGGAGCTCAACGTGCCGTGAGTCCAGTTCATACACAGTTCGTGTGTACTACAGAATCAGAGTCTAGTGGTGGAAATATTCCAGCTCACTTGTAATAAATCGGCTTGAGCGAAAATATGGCAAATGAGATGATAGCATTACCCCAAGCGACCTAGAGTGAGACTTTTGAGTCTCCGGTTTGTACAGGTTGCTGCGCTCGTCTCGCAACTTACAGCACACAAAGCCCCGAGTCTCTCGATTATCGATCGTACTATTCCAGTCTCGCATAAATACGGTTCAATACGCTCGGGTCGTAGGCCTCACATGCTCAAGTGCTGAATACTGCGACTATACATACCATCAATCGACTTTTCCCGTCAAATAAGATTTGATATACTGAATAATTAATTATGAGTTAAATCTACAAATTGAGCCGTAGTCCCAACTCGACGCTATACTCTGGTTGCGTGCGGAAGGCTTTAGAACTTAGGTCAGACCCCGGAGGTGTCAGCCTTCAGATAATTAGAGTCAAAGATGGCGCGAATGCCACATCTCCTCACGGGCGACAATTGAAAGCCTCTGATTGGCTGGCCGGTTCTTTAATTGTCTGTGTTGGTTTAAATAGTCCGCATTGGGAACGAAGCTTGTCATCCGTTTGGTCGACGCATGGGTGGTCGGCTGAGCCGTTCGCGACTCGGGAGTTGGATTTGTGGAATCACAGACCACGGCGAGAGGATGGGAGGTGACGACGGTTGACTGAAGTACGTGAGACGGAGATGTTGAACGGACGCGTGCCCTGAGCACATAATAGTGTGGTGGTAAATTAAATGGGTGGTAACGGGGATGAGACTGTATATTCGGTGTGAGACAGCCTGGATCTAAGCTTGAATGTGGCATTATGCGCGGGTCCGTATACGCTGGTTACTCGAAAATCCCTAGGATGATAATGTGGCTTGGCGTACGAGACACAGGCCTTTCAATATTTACCACGCTTCTCACTTTAGAGAAGGTCAAGCAATGTGCAAATGCTTATCCCTACTGCATATATACTCTACATGTCTGTATTCACTCGCTGCGTTGTATTCACCTAACGATATTCGCGTCGAAGAGGTCCCCATCCCCAGATAATGTAGGCTTTGTGAGGCGTGCATAACTTACTCCCCTGATGCAAGTGAACCCGCCAGAGTTCTCCATCCCGACGATGCTATCGTCAAAGTCCAGGTACATACAGAACACACACTCTTCAAGGAGCTCGATTAGCGCTGATGACGTTGTTGTCAGAGAGTGGCGTCAGCCCTTGGAAAGAGAGAGATAGACGCTGCAGCTGCACAAATACTCCTCTTGATGACTGTATGTTCCGCCATCTTTATGTGAAGCAGCTAAAGGATCGCGTTGTCATCGCCATTTTTATGATTAATAGAAAGCCTGAGATTTAATGGAACTCACCAAGCCCGATGTAATGACAAAAATGATTACAGAGTATGGGTGACAGAGATAGGTCAGGTGTCTGGATAATGCCATGGTACTCGAAATGACGCTCGATTCGGGGGATGTGGGACCTTGAAGGGCGGAGCGAAGTTGTATTATCCCTGTGATTGCGCCGATGCAATACTGTAGTAATAAAAGTGAAATGCGGCAAGCGAAATTCTGGGAAGAGATCAGGTGAGTTGTGAGGGAGGAGAGGTGGAGGGTATAGCGGTGCCGTCGAACTGAACTATTCGCGAACTTCAATTCGCGAGCTGTCGCGCTGGGACGATCTTGAAGTGCGCGAGAATCCTGGAGTCGTCGTGTATTTGCGTCGGGGCAACAAAATCTATTCCGTTGAGTAGGATGCACCAATTCAGAAATTTTATGAGATTAGATTGAGAACGTAACGGCGTGCTGGTGCCAGTCGTAGGTTTAAGCACGGATTGTACCAATATGGCGTCGCGCATTTGTGCCGAGGCAATAGGAACGATTCCTGCGTGTAGGGTTTTGTGAATAGAGACTGTTAAAGTAATGACGACCATTGCGAGCGCACACATAATGAATGGGGAACAGACACGTACAAGACCCTGAGCTGCCCAAGTGAGCCGAAGAGAGTCAGCGGAATCGGAGAATCCGAATCGCACCATGCAGGGGAGAGATATTTATTTATCATTATATCGGACGCGGATACATGTCGTGAGGGCTCGCGTTACCTCTCCCTTTACTATTATCTCACTCTTATTACGCGAGGAGGGACAGAGATACCCTTAAGCACAGAAATGGTCTAGAGAAATTACCTGTGTCCAGGGGGTTCAAGCACACGAGTAAAGTAGTCTTTATCGCGGTGAGGCCGTTTCATTATTGACAGGGAGCATGGCGTTAACTGCAGAATGGATTGGAGAAACGGAGTCCCGTGGGTACCGTTTACCTACCACCTTCGCTTCATGCAGTCCAAAGACCCTGTAGACTCGATGAAGGCTCGGGCACCTGTGCATAAACGCCGATCATCTCTACCCGCCGTGTTCTTCAATGTCCTGATAGTACTCTGTGCGGAGGTGGGCTGCGGCTTGAGCATGCTCGTCAGCGCAGTGATCGCACTCACCTGAGCCGTGAGCTGCACAATCTGTTTCCGGATCTCTGCCATCGCGACGACGGTAGTGGTATGCGAGAACGGCGGTGGTGACGGCGCACATAGTTCGACGATGATCATGGGTGAAGAGGAGTTCAGGTGTATGGGGTCGTCCGAGGTCGGACTCGTTCCGTCGCTTGAGCACTACGTGCCCGCCTTCTCTTCCACTGCCTCGCGACAACCACGATCCCGCAACTCAGCACTGCTTTTGCAAGTCCATCGCCTCGCTCTCAGCCTCCTCTTCAATCGACTCGAGCTTGTATGGGACGACAGCGAAGACACTCCTTGCATCGAGATCATTGTCCCGCCCCTCGACTACTCCAACACGTTAGCAGTGGGGATTCGCAGCACCGTGAGAGCTATGTACTGCCAACGTGTCGTTTGAGCCCGTGGACTTACCTACGCCTTATGCCGTTGTTCCACTGAAAATTAAAAATGTACCATAGGTGTGGACTTCACCCCGGACTGGTGGTACACAGAACCTCGCCGCTGGAATAAACTGAAGCTAGGTACCCGCAGAGGGTAGTCTTCCCCTTTTGTATTATAAAATAAACCTAGACAAATAAAGAATCGGCCAGCCAATGAAAGTTCAAACCTCCCATCGCGCAGTGTGCAGTGATGTGCCATTATCCCATGTGGCAGTTCAAAAGTGCACACAGTGACACGCGACCGCTCAGGCCCCGTGCCATCTATTTGTTTTATTCCGTACAAGAGCTGACCTCGCTTCGCTTCGGTAAAGAGTATAGCGTCAAAACAGGCATTAGGTCAGGACTGCGGATGTCAGAGATTGCTCACAGGTTGAAACTAGGGTACTATTTGGGTAGCGAGCTGCGAATGCGACCGGTCCAAAGTGAACGCAATGGCCCGGTATCTCCAAATTCACGCGATGTTGTCAGATGTAAGCAGGTCCAAGCCTTGGGACACAAAAATTGACAGAGAAATCCGTAACAAAAAGGCAATAAACAGCGGAACGGAACCTGGCAGAACATATAAGAGAAATACTTACACGACGAGAGATACGAAGTGAAAGGCTAGAGGCAAACAGAGGCAAACGAACTCGCGAGTTTCTTTAATATATGGGTAATTACTCATATTTCACCCGTCTCACGCTCTTATAATGGCCCCTCGCCACGTCACTTCCTGCTCTCTTATAAACCGCCGCTACATACGATCCATCCACAGCGAGCTCGTTGTCGAGCTCATATGCCTCAGCTTTCTGCCGTTGACAACGAAATACCCTGGTTGACGGCTTCCCACCACTACCAAACCATCAAAACTCCTTGCCGTCGGTAACGAGCTTGTCTCCTTGCATTTCTCGTCGTCCACGCTCGATGTTCCCTTGTTGACGAGGTTGGGCCTCATCCCTTTATTGACTCAGCAACTTACCCCGTTCCTTCTCAGGGTACAGCCGTGATGGTGTGGTATGGCTTCAAGCACCACAGTTGGTACGTACTTTAGGGCTCTTCATTTGATATGATATATTCTAGCAGAACGACGGCGTTGAGAGCGACCGGAGCTAGTCATTCAATGCCTGGAGGTTATCATGTTTGACCTCGCACCGGCATCAGTGGCGGTCGCATCCAGCAAGTGCCTGGTGTACCTGTTTTCCGCGGTACGTCACATTTGTCTCCTTTTTCGCGCTGCTCATTATCGCACGCGCTTTTTTCCACGTGCCGAAGGTCTCCCGGACATCTTGTAAGTCATCCCCCGCAAGCAGCGCGCGTAGATATTGCTTAACCCTGGACAGTAAAGTCTGCATTCGCGTCCCCATCCCAGACATATCATACGTAGCCCGTTACTAAACCATTGAGACCTAGCCACTGCGTTGCGTTGGACGGGGGAAGCAAGAGGAACACGGAATCATCAGAGGGAGGTCTGATGCAGTGTGGTGATACAACAGTCGGCCATGTACGCGGCCCTGGACGTGATGGGCAATGGCCGGGATGGGAGATGGGCACTGACAAGTGTGTTAGTACCATTGTGTCACAATCTCTGGCAGTCGCTAGGCGTATTTCTTGCCCAGGTCATGTATCCATACGTCTATCATCATCAAACCCGGCCGCTTTAATATCTCATTATCATGTTTAATGTCGCACAGAGGTGAGTTCCTTTGGTTATGGTGTGGGGCGCATGGTGGGCGTTGGGGTTTAGCGGACAGGGTAAATCCTGCGAGTAATATCACGCTCCCGCGAGTAAGTCACTCCCGCGAGTAACATCACGCTCCCGCGAGTAAGTCACTCCCGCGAGTAACATCACGCTCCCGCGAGTAAGTCACTCCCGCGAGTCACGTTCCCGCGAGTAATGTCAGTCCCGCGACTAACGTCACGCTCCCGCGAGTAATGTCACTTCCGTGATTGTCCCGGGACTTACAAGTAACCGTGCCGTAGTTAAAGCTGTACGCCCTAATATTTCTGTGTCTTAACGTTGAGTTCAGATCAGCGAGGTAAATGAGATACATGACATCGTCACTCCATCAGTTTTGTTCTGGCTGACTCCGTATCACAAGCGTTCATTTACAAGCTAACAATTAATCGAAACCTGTCTATCTATCTAGCCCTTTTGTTAGACGCCGGGTAGTCGCCAATATCCCGTGCGTGGGCCCTCAGTCAGCTACATTTAATTGGCTGGCCGATTCTTTGTTTGTCAGGGTTTGTCTAAATACAAGTGTAGGCGGCAAGTCGGGTACCGGTTGAACGTACGATGACTTACTTCTGGATTCAGCGACATAAAATTGCCCATAACAAGCGCCTGTTTGTTTTGAGTCCATGTAAATGTGCCCCAGGTGGCCAGTGGACTACAACAGCATCTAAACACACGCACCCACACTCGGGCATGTCAGCGGCACACCTGCATCCCTTTATTTCCTGCGTGAACCTCCAAAGCATTACACCTGCGGCCTGCCCGAATTTAAAGTAAGTGACACAATCACCTCTAAATCGCGATATACTGCGAGTGCAGACTCTCCTGTAGGAGTTGTCCATCCACTGAGTCAGACTAGAAGCACACATTGACGGGCGAAACTATTTACGTCCAACTTGCCACCAGACAGTAGGGACTGGGTCACGGAGTGCGATACATCGAAGATTTCTTACACATTGTGAAGCAGAGAGGCGCGTGGATAAGACTTGCTCTTTGAATGACCATCCTTAGGCGAGAGACAATTTAAATTCGACAATGACACCAATGGATGGATATGTTTGGCTATGTTCGATACATGCGGGACTCGTTGCGCTTGCTATCCTGTGAGTGTCGTTATACGGTACACTCAATGCACTTGTGTACACTATCTTGGATTTGCACCTCGTTCATATCAAAAGATTAGACGACCCGTGTTGGGATTCGACGCGCTGCGTCGTTGGCGCTGCGGCGCTCGATCTAAGTCTGGATATTTGTCGTTGTTCTCTGTGTTGTATTTTCTCCGTTACTTTCATGTTCTCTAAGTTCTCTATTGTCCTTTGGAAGGACTTCCATACTTCTTTACTTCTTATTTATCCTTCATCTTTCCTTCGGAGTATTATTGGAACTATTTACTTGTATTTATACGATGTATAGTTACTGTGAATTATCATCGGTTTTACCTTTCTCTCAGTTGCTGCGCATAACTGTAACAACCCGTGATCGACGTGTAAGCATGGAGGGGTCCGCACTGGCGGGGGGTTAAGATGGGGGTACTAGAGATATAGGTTTGTACAAGGGACCCTGGGCTATGCGAGTGAGTCCAAGATGATCAGCGCAATCGAATGAGACTTGACGGGTGGACGATAAGTCCAGGCAAATGAAAAAAGCTGTCGCCACGGCTGTAAATCCATTCCAAAACTGGCACGGTTTCAACTACGGCTTCAAACAGACATAGAACAGACAGGACCTGGCCTTAGGGATATCAAGATAGCAGTAAATACTCTGGATGTTGGATTTGACCGAGTGTACATGAACTGTCCTTCTACAACTACCACTCTTCTCCGATTGTACTTGGAGGACCATGCACTCGGCCTGCCTGTTGAATTGTGGCGTTGAGTCGCGCGATGAGAGAGGAAAGCAAATCTATACGCAGGAGTAGAGTGCGCCGTCGTAGTATGAAGAGGGAAGAGCTGGCTACGATGTGTCTACCTAGCGTACGCCGGCTCGGCCATGCGGTGCACGCAATCGCCTCGATCCGCATGGGAGTCTGGCATCTAATCTAATCTAAGCGCAGGCCATGAACGATCTCCACAGAATGTATAGGCGCACGAGAGCTTGAGATAGAATGATAGAGGGAGGAAAGAGAAGGACACAAGCGAGAGAGACTCCCTACATCCCTCCCTCACCGTCTTAGTCTCCAACCTCTCCTCTAGAATTCCTCGACCGCTCTCCAAGCCCGAGACAAGTGGGGTATGGAGCGGTGGATCGATGGCGGACGCCGCTAAGGGCTGATGCTGGGGTCGATATGGAGAGATACGAAGAGCGCATGAGCGGGAACGTTCTGTAGGCCTGTAGTGGGCGCGCCTTCGAAAGGTGAGATGCGCCGAAGTGCAGGAAGGGGCGAGGGCGCTACGATCACGACATCGGCTTCAATGAGGGTGAGCATGGCGGCTGCTCTGTCGAGCACGCACGGTTCCATTGCGAGGCGCACGGGAAAGTCTAACGGCTGGTTAGGGATGTGAGGAGCAGAGGCTCGATGTCGCGCCCTTGAAGATCGCAGACGAGGACGAGCGGCTGTAGAGTATGGCGGTGTATGGATGTGGGGTTGGTGGTGAGGGACTCAAACTCGGGCAGCCGAGGCGAGCGTCGGAGGTGAGGAGGTGCTGAGAGGTCCAGCGGTGTCATCGTTGGCTGGAAGACGCGGACGAGGGGAGGCCGTCGGTGGAGCTCAACATATGTCGGGGCTGATTTGACGCTGCAGATGGTGTGATGGGTGTGTTTGCAGGATTTTCAGTACGAATTACAGTCAAATGGCGGGCGACACCTACGGGCCACGGCGATAGGGCTTTCGGGACGAGGACATTGTGGTGAGAGATCCACATTGGATCCACACCGCTTCAACAGCGTATGTATGAGATGTGGACGGGGAGTGAGGATGAGGGTTGGATGAGGGGGACTAGAGGGTGTTGGGAGTGGGATGGTGCGTCGACCGACTGAATTTTGAATTTGTGTATATACCTACTTATGGTTGGTAATTGCGCGATTCAAGGTATCTTGTGCTTTATGACGATCTGCTAGAAGTCTTAACTTGAGCACTTTTAACCGCTTTTCGGGTGCATGTGATTCTGGCGTGACAGTCGTTTCTCTTCAAATCTACTGTTACATGAAGGTGGGTATAACGAAATAGGTTAATGTGATACTTTAGCAACGCGAACGCATCAAGTCTGATACCCGCTCCGCCAGTATGCACCGGGGCGGCCGTATGCGCAGTCGGAGCGTACGGATAAAGCGCCACATGCCCACGATACCACTGATGGAGAACTGGAGGAATCGCCTACGACGTGCACATCTATGTCACACCATATCGTGCTCTCATTATTCACTTTCAGCTTACGCATGTCGCTGTGTGTCCCCCAACACCTATCGAAGCCCCTTACAGCTGAGCCCTGCGGATGATTTGAAATCTCGAAGACCAACTCCTCGATTCATGAATACGCCTAGTGCAGAAGGGGATTAAGCTGTTCAAGCCTCCTGGAGAAATTGCCTTCGGGCCTCTCGCACTGTACATTTCCATCCCAAACCATCGACATCCGCTTCCAATCGCTCAATATGTGGACTACACCATTCTCCATTCATATTGGTATCTCCTGAAGTCCTCAATGCGTGTATGTATACATATATGTGTGACTAATGGGGGAGAAATGTGAGATAATGCAAAATACCACGAAGAGCGCCGCGGGGAGGATGGGCAATGTAAAAGACCGTAGACGGCGAATGCCTTTACACGAGTACCTTGGGTGTAACATCAGAATATCGCTTTGTTGTAATCGGCGGAGCTACTCACGAGATGACAACGTACATCGCCCAGCGGGCATCCAAGACGCGCTTTTTATACACTTTTTGAGTTTTAGCGCGGGATGCACACGTGAAGCTGAGAACTCGCCTTTGAACATACCATGACCGCAGGTCCATAGGAGGGTATCTGGATTGTCGAAGAAATGGGGGAACGAGTGTTAAACAAAGCGAGACGTGCATAGAATCGTCCGATACAGAGAACAACAGAATGACTATCAGATACGCTCACCAGACGCCGTCAGCCGCATCCAATCCCCAACCCAACTTAACTCGTCAAAGCTCATCATCGTCACCGGCATCGTGCGCCAGAGTTCTTCGACGCCGGTCCCGGTACACTTGTGCTAGTCAGTAGATATCTTGCCGGGCCCAGTGTGCTGCGCACCGTGGCCGAGTCGACGATGAAGATGAAATCGACGCACCGAACGGTGTCGAAACGGCTCAGATAGGTCCATCACCTAACCAACCGCAAAACACCGACTCACCAATGAAGCCCACATCCCTGGCTCGTCACTCCTCCTTCCACCTACACCTTTCTTCCCACAACGACGGATAAAACTCCCACACCTCCCTGCCACACTCCCCGAAGTCTCACTGTCCAACCACAGCTCTAAACTCTTACCCAGCCTTCCCTCTCCCACTCGCCTCCAATATATGTACTCGCCTATTATACTACCATTCCGTATGACCCCTCATAGTTGGCAAAGGTGTACACCATGGGTCATGGAAAAAATGCACGATCAATGCTTATTACAAACAAGATCCGGCCTCACTTCGCTTCGGCGACTGGTCAGCGAGGGCGAGAGAGCTCTGGGTTCAACAATCTTGACCGTTGCATCGATGGGACCAAGCAAAAGAGAATGTGAAATCAATATTGACGGTCCAAGTAAATGTATTAAGAAAGCGTGTAACAAAAAAAAAAAAGTAACAAATGGGCAAGGAAAGACGTGGACACAAAAGAGTGGATGAACAAAAGACAGGGTAGGACACGGAAACAAAAATGTACATATAAGAGGGCGGCGAGACGAGATGCGAAAAGAAAGACCGTGAACAAATAGAGACAAACGAAGTCGCGGGTTTCTGTAATATACGGGTAACACGGACCAACCCTAAGCTAATTTATTCCCTATTACAATTAACTAAGTCACAGCAGCGATTTCAGTCCCATGTAGCAGCCAGGCGAGCTTATAATCGATGCAGCGAGGTGCAGCTCCCATTGCATCCCCGTCGAGCATGGATAGATGCAACGAGGTGCTGCACCTATTTGAGTCCTGTCTGGCGGCTAGAAGAGCATGGAATCAATGCAGCAAAGTGCAGCACTCGTTTTAGTCCCGTCTAGCGGCCAGACGAATGTGCAATAGCTGCAACGAGGGTGCTGCACCTATTGGTCCCGCCTAGAGGCCAGACAAGTCTACAATAGCTGCAACGAAGGTGCTGCACCTATTGGAGTCCCGTCTAGGGGCCATACGAGTCTGCAATAGCTGCAACGAGGGTGCTGCACCTATTGGAGTCTGGTTTAGTGGCCAGACGAGTCTAAAATACCTGCAACGAATTGCTGCAGCTGTTGGAGTCCCGTCTGGGGGCGAGACGAGCCTGGAATCGATGCAGAGAAGTGCAGTACTCGTGTAAGTCCCGTCTAGTTGTGAAAAGAGGCTGGGATCGACGCACTGAGTTCCAGAACTCATTTTGGTCCCGTCTGGTGATGGCACGCGCATGGATAAATGAAACGAGGTGCTGCACCGATTTGAGTCCCGTCAAGGTGAAAAAACGAACCTCAAATTGACGCACCAAGTTGCAGGAGTCGCGTGAGTCCCGTCTAACTGCAAGACGATGCTAGAACGCTACAACGATGCAGCAAGGTGGCACCTGGCTAGGAGAATCAACAATCGATGCGCAGACCAGCAATACGCCGCATTGATTGCGCTCCTGACTGGGTCCCAAGATTGAGACGAGTACAGAATCGACGCGTAGAATTGTAGGTGTTTTAGTCCCGTCTAGATGGTTGCGGCTGGCACTCACCATTGAATCCATTGCGAGCACGGTCGCATCAGTGATCACCCATCGCGTACGTTAATTCGAGCTCTGCAGCCGGTTATTGTCATATTCTGGGTCTCAAGTGCTAATGGAATGGACGTACGGCTTTGGAACATCCCGCAGTCGGGGAAGCGGTTGATAGACATTCGAGGCCGCATATCCATAGTCCACCTGACACCTACTAGAACGAGACCCTTAAATCGGGGCGAGGCATCGACTGGCTATACTACAGGCAGAATAATCATTTTGGTGATAGAACTCGATGCCAATAAGAGCTCACCATGATGTGGGGCCGTAACGCGAAGGTGGGCGGCTGGTGCGACGTGGTTGTGGATAAAGATGCAAGGCCTGGCCGGCACGATTTCAACGGGCCTAGCGTGACTCAATAATTTCTGATGAATGCTGGTTTCAGCTCATCTTCGCACTCTTGTGACGTCGTATTTCAATCTTTGCAATGGGTAAGTCCTTCCACATTCCCCGTGTTTCGATACTCACACTACAGTGTGTACAGCCTGATTGAGTTGCGCATTAAACTACTAACAACTCATCATAGGTAGGATTAACCCGTCTTGTGTCGAAGGGCAGGAGTGTGATGCCCAGAATTTGATAGCCCAGCATACTAAGGTAAAGTCGTACTGAGAAACTCACCCTCGAGCTGAACACTCCGCATCACATTTAGCTATTTTCTGAGATGGTGATCTGTACCGATGAAGGCGCAACGATGCGTCTGAGTGCGAAGGGGGTTCGGGCCTCGTTGTCGACGACTCACGTAGCTCGTAGTGTAGAGAAAATAGATGTATTCTGGCGCAGAGAGGGAATCGGAAGGAGGGTGGGTGAGCTACATGGGGGGGAAGTAGCTAAGGAACGAAACGGAACGATCGAAACATAAAAAACATATCGGAACGCTCCGAAACTCCGACATAGGGGTACCCATGATCTAAATGAGGTGACGTGATCGGCGCGTACGCCGGTCGCGTTCCCTACATCTCCCAGGAACTTCTCGTACTGACCCTAGGTCAGTGCGACACTTGCGAGTCGTGATAGCGAAGTCGTAGTCGAGTCTTGATCTTCAGCACAAAACCGCCCTATCGATGCGTATCTTCTGACGACTTGAGGCTACGGCTCGGGGCTTAGAATGAGGATGCGACGGCGATACGCGATGCGACTTGAAAGCGCCCACGGATTGTGGACTAGAGTTGGTGACGGACAGGGTGGATGGGGAAAGAAGGACAGAGTCAACGCTGGAACGTGGGGTGGCTGCTGGAGGATGTTGCTTGGATGGTGCCGTGTTGGAGACCTTGCTGGCCGCAGACGCATTCGGAGGATGATGGTGGAGGTATGCGACGTGGTGTAGAACGAATAAACGAACGAGACGTGGTACGAATGGTGAACGAGACGAGGATGCAACCCCAGGCACACGGGCCCGGTCGTAGGTTGCCGATGACGAGACGAGACGATAGTGCGACCCCCAGGCTCACGGGCTCTGGACGTAGGCCACCGATAACGAAACGAGACGCCGAGTAAACTGAATCCCCATGCCTCAACTGTTGGGCATGGCCGACTACTCCAGGCAGCTACCGTGACTATCAGGGACTCGTAAGTTTGACTAGCCGGGCAGTACTGAGCTGGGCGCTGAGAATTGAACGTGGTGGAGGTGTGCGGCGAGCGATGCGATGCGATGCGACGAGCGTGATGAGGCTTGAGGCCGGAAGTGGGAACGGCAAGCGATAGGGGTAGGCAGCGACGGCAATGGTTGGGACTCCAGATCCGGGATTGCGATAGACAGAGCGGTGAAGGAATGATGGGGAGAAGGACGACGTACGAGCCAGAGGTGAGTGTCTCGAACAAAGGATGGAACCCCCTCGCGGTGGGCTCCAGTTGAAGGCGCAACGATGCGTCTGAGTGCGAAGGGGGTTCGGGCCTCGTTGTCGACGACTCACGTAGCTCGTAGTGTAGAGAAAATAGATGTATTCTGGCGCAGAGAGGGAATCGGAAGGAGGGTGGGTGAGCTACATGGGGGGGAAGTAGCTAAGGAACGAAACGGAACGATCGAAACATAAAAAACATATCGGAACGCTCCGAAACTCCGACATAGGGGTACCCATGATCTAAATGAGGTGACGTGATCGGCGCGTACGCCGGTCGCGTTCCCTACACCGATGATGAGAGACATAAGTGGAGGTGATACTCACCCTCAAGTAAGTAAGCGGAGCACATGAGGAGACGGACTAGAACGATATCGACGATTTCCAGTGCGTGTCTTCGTGTGTCTGCGACGTCGTAAAGTGAGCCTGTTGAGCTGGCTGTGGCGGGATGCTGGCACGCCGAACGTGGTCGCAGAGTACGAGCGACGTGAGTGCGTAGATCTTCTGGGGTCTGGGGGAAGATCTTCACTCCCTGAGCACGCTGGTAAAGTGAATGAGTCGACTTACTCGACAAATGTTGGAGCATAACGCACAGAAATGGGAGATGACGACTCATGGATGATGGCAGGTTTCGTTTTGGAATAACTCGACTGCGTGCGTTGAGGTGAATCGAATTACACTCCAATTCCTGCAATATCGCTTTTTGCACGAGCCTCCTTGTGATTCTTGAAGCACTCGGGCTTTGTACGTGACGTGACGTATCGTGCGTTTGCACCGAGGCCAAGAAAAAACCTGATTCTCCCGGGCGGAGTTTCCATGAGAGAAGGTTAATCACGTCAAGAGAGGAGAAGAGGTACGTACAGGAATAGAGTCATGATGGAGAAGTGAGTCGTTTCTAGAGACATGTAAGACGAAGTGAGTCGTTTCTAGAGACATGTAAGACGAAGTACTAACAGAAAGGTGTCCGGTACCTCCAAGGTACCTCTTCGCTTTTTGCAGTTCAACGAGTATTCATTCGCTCCCAGTTTCAATGTCAACGGTACGCACGTAGATATACACATTTCAGACTAGCGGAGAACTCGTCGTATCCAGAACGAACGGCCAGCGAAGAGAAATATTACACCTTAGCGAGCGACTTGTGGACATCACGATAGCATTGAATAATGTATCACGTTTGACGTATTCTACAAGATAAACTACCAATCATTCGCCGTACCTCAAGACGATAGATTCGTCCTCCCTCTCACGCATCTAGGGCAGACGGAAGGGGCGGGGATTGCGAGCTCGATACGATAGGTGGAGAAAATAGAGAACACAAGCAAGAAGGAGATGGGCAAAGTAGAAGCGACATGATAGGCTGGCGTCGACGGGCGCGAATCAGGCTCCGGATACATCGTCAAGTGTACGTTCGACGAATAGCATCAACGTAATGAGGGTTTATAACATGGGGAATGCGCTTACCTCGACTGTTATTCGCTCCCCGTCACACTGTCCGTCGTCGTCGTCGTCGTCACTTCACCCTCGCTCCTCACTATGCTCATGCCACCTCTGTCCTGAGTCCCTCATTGTCTCCCTGCTGTATCGATTCATCATCGTCGTGGTAAGAAGTCCTCCTGCTTGTCGACGTGTCCTCTCCCCCTCATGCCGTTGACCTCAAGTCTCACCCGTCCATCCACCTATCACCGCCGTCCATCAACCACCTATTGACTCTCGACCCTCTCGCGACCGCCGCCGCACATCCCGACTACCGAGAACCGTAGACCGAGCAACTTTTCCACCCCGCGTCCTTCTGTCAACCGTCGGCACCCATCCTCTCGCCGCTATCTCCGGTCACGACATCCTATCCCCTCCCGATGCTCTCGCTCCACCCAACTCTATCCCCTCACCGCTGGTGCGTTACGCGTAGTGGATCATCGTAGCCGGAGATGTCCCCTCCATCCTCGATCGCTCCACATCCGAGCAACGTCCGACGCCCCTCCACTCATCGCCGTCACCCCAACTCACTCCCCCACCCACCATCTTATCTCCCCGCCCACTCGTCACCCGTAGTCGTCGTGCCCAATCGTTGTGGTTGTATCGGCCTGTAGCAGTCAGTGGATTACCCTCCACGGCTCCGCCAAGTAGAGGACATGTCGTCCGGTTACTCGTCGGATACGAAAATCCATTAGTATGCAACGTGAACGCGGTATCAAAATGAATAGTGCCATGAACGAAAGCACTCACCTCCGACTCGACGAAGGCTCGGGTACCGGCGCAAGCACAGGGCACACTCTCTGACCCACCTTCCGCTCCAGCGCGCTGATTATGCTCTGCGCGGCGGTATGCTGAACGCAACGACCATACTCGCCTGCGCCGTGAGCTGGTCAATCTACTCCTGAATCCCCCGCCGTGACGGTGGTGGTGCTCTGCGACAGCGGCGATGGCGACGGGGCACCGTTGCTAATGGGGAGCATGAGGCGTTGAAGAGGGAGGTAAAGACGTTGCCGGAGATGACCGAGTCGAGGCAGAGGGAGTTGGAGGAGTTGAAGGGTGGGTTCGGGGACGATGGCGCTGACGCGAGAACTGTCTGTATGACCGTCCCGAACGACCTCGAGTCGGTCGACGAGGAGGATGGGAGTGACGAGGTGGACTTGGAGAAGGAAACGGAGGATGGGGATCGTCGCGAGGCAGAGGCGGAGGAGGCGGCGCGCGAGGAGCTCGAGCGCCGAAACGAGACGGACCCCACACCTGACGACCCCACACCTCCTGCCTCGTCACCGCGTGTGCTGGGATCTTGTTGACCTGGTGAGGTTCGACGATGAATCCGGTTTCAGCTGGGTAGGGCAGTGCCACAGCGATGGTGGGCTGCTGGGCGGCGGGCGTCGAAAACGGCGGCTCTGTAGCGAAAATCGTGCGCGAAGTCATTGTCGTGGCTGAACGGTGCCAAGAACGGGGGCGGCATGCTCCAACGTCAGGACTGACCCTAACCACAGGGTAGCATGCACGTGGTGGGAGCCAAACGTCCATCACACTCTGCCTCGGCCAAAGCTCTCTCTCAATGCACGCCTTCCCTTCGCGCACCTCACCTTGTTATTTTCTGCGCCAATCCCTCGACCCCCTTCGATTTTCGGCCTCGGCGCGTCCATCCCATTCGATTCTCTGATTTCCTTCCGCTCTTTCCCATCCGCTTTCCCCAGCCACTTCAGACTTTGTACCTTTCCAGTACCGCAGATAGACTTTCGCATGGCTAGTATAAAGTCGAGCTGTATATAGCGGGAGATGAGACTGCTATGTTAAAATGCACAACCATTATAATAGAAGATAATATACTTTTGAATAAAATCCTGACTTCATATCTCATTGGGTATAACTATTCTCCCGATAAAAACCGTGCAGAATGGCCCCGGCGAGTCCTCAGCTTGAACAGTGGAATTGGACCGCTCCAATTCATTTTTTTGACGCATAGCTTCACTCCGCACACAGGTAGGTCAGAGTACTACTCCGTGTTCCAGCTATGAAGCGACTGTGAACTCACTGTTCCAGCTGAGAATGGGCGCTCTCAGGCATGAAAGTAATCGGTGGGCCAAACATTGTAAAATGAGATGAATTAATATAGTAATACTAAACGCGACTAGTCTGATCCAGCATTTCGAATCTATGGTTTGTAAAATTCACTACTAATTCTCGCTTCGCGATTTCTAAACCACAATAATCCCAATAGTTGATGGACTATTCAAACTCTGTATGAATATTCACACGCAAAGTCACAAGTCCGTCATGAATATGCAAGGAAAATTGTCTCAATGGTAAAGAACATTGCGAGTGGGAGCGGTAAACTCGCGGTAAAGTTTTGGGAATCAGCCTTCCGACGACGAACCGAGTATGATAAGTAAGATGACTAAGTACAGTAATACCCAACGTGAGTCCTCAAGGCCTCAGAGTGCGAGTTTGGAGTCTCCAGTGCGTACCTCTCACTATTGTCATAATTCAACGCACAAACTCGCAATAGCGAGTCGAAGAAAGCCTACCCTCAACACAAAGTCTTGGAGCTGCTTCGTGAATATCAAAGGGCGAGGATCCACGTACTTACCGAGTTGACGAGTAGAAAAAGTACGCGACAATGTGTACCACAGTCATCGATGCATGAATCATTCCACTCGCCGAAGATTGGGAGAGGAATATTTGATATTTCGATAATAAACCCACAGCTTCTCAGGCTAGTATAACCTCGTACTTATGCTGAGGTATTATGAGTGAAAATCCGCGAAATAATCAGACGGCGGTGGTACACTGCGAGAGCGGCGATGGCGATGGCGTGCGGGGATTCACCAAGGATGTCGGGTGGCGAGGGGCTCAGGTATATGGGTCGTCTCTCATTCCGTGGACCGTCGCTCGAGCCCCTCGCGCCCCGCCTCCTCCGCCTCTGCCTAGCGACGATCCTAATCCTCCTATTCCTCTCCAAGTCCACCTCGTCACTCTGGTCCCCCTTTGCGACTGACTCGAGCTCATATGGGACGACCGTTGAGGCACTCCTCGCATCGTCGTCATCATACTCAAACTCATCCATCGGCTCAACCAACTCCCTCTGCCTCGACTCGGTTATCTGCCGCAACATCGTAACTTACCCGGACGCTCTCAGCTCTGCAAGTCAATCTACAAATTCGGACTTTCCGGTGAGCCTAGCACCTTAAGATGAGGTAAATAAATATAGTAATACTAGATGCGACTATTCTGTGCAAGCATTTCGAATCTTTGGTTTAGATTTACCATGTGCTTGTGCTCGCCTCCGAATTTGTACAGCATAAATAATCGCAGGAGTGGTGCGAACATTACAACTCTGTACGACTGTCCACACGCAAAGCCCGCGAATATGCAATGAATATTACCGTATCCCACATCAGACCCATATTATCCTGCCAACCTCCTGCCCCTTCGATGTTCGTGATCTAAGCTACAACCCATCGTCACTCCATCTCCCCGGCTCGCTCGTATCTTCGCGTTAGCATTCACATTCTATGATAACCTTGGTGGCGCACGAACCGCTCTCGTTTCTCTTTGGTGTCCTTCAGTGAGTCACTCTTTCTGGTGGCCTACCTTTATTTTTCCTAGATCCTCGGTTCCCATACTGGCATCATCACGTCTGAATCTACTTGTACACGGCCAGCAAAGGGTAAGCGAATGGTAAGAGGAGGAAAGCACTGCGAGCTTTCAAATGAGGAGGGTTTTACAAGTGACAGCGACAGAACCCACAACCCCACCTATATTCACGCCATTATTCTGGCAATTAATATTGCGTCCTCATCTCCATAGGGAGCTGGATCGCAGGCGGTCCTCACTCCACGGTTGGGCACCAACTTACCGACGTGCTCGCCGACATTGAGATCACAAGAAGCAGTATATCGTGTTATTTTACCACCTCTGTAATACGCTGTTACAGGTAGTACACGTCGATATTGTGTGGGTGATCGGAAGCGTGGGCGGAACTGCAATCTAGCTCCGAAGTTGAAATTTGCTCCTCTTCGACTTTGGGCGCAATGGTAAGCGTGGCAGATGGCTTCAGTGTGTATGTATTTCTTAGTATTAGACCGGAAAGCGGGATGTTGAATTTTCATTGTATTAGGCGCCCATTGGCCTTGAAACTCGTTAATCATTTCCCAGTCAACTGGTGTCCCAAGGGGTATTGGTATAGAGATAACATACGGCCTCTCCATTGCCAACCCAATACAAGAGCATGACTGGGAATGGGCCGGAGCTCATTTGCAGTCGCCGAAGCCTAGCCACCCCAAACATCGCGTTCACAGGTTAACCCGTCTTCGTATCGCTATGTAAGCGCCCTGGAGCGTAGCAATGTATCCACGTTTTCAACGTAATGACACATGTACACATATGACTTAAAGTCAATGAGAATAGTCAAATCTTCTGAATCATACGAAGATGGGTTTGAAGAATGGCCTCAATGAATTGCGAATTCACACTAGGTGCGCGCGAGCCAGAACTTTTAGAGGGTGAGCATCCCATTCAGCCTCCCACATTACAACGCACCTCGCTCGCACTTCCCGAGCACCCTCAGTGCGCCACGCCAGGCTCCAGCACGTCTCCGCCGCCCACACTTCAACCGCCCCACCTCGACCCGCGAACTTGAAGCCACCATTCGCTGTCGTCAACGTCGTCATCGGGCTCGTTTCGTTGGATTAACCAACGCAATCATAGGCTATAGCCTTCTGTATCGTCGAGGTGGATGGTTGCAGGGCTGCATTTGCACTGGTCGAAGGTGCGTTTATCTTTTCCTTCGCCTTCGTTGGTGAGACCAACACCTTCTGCGCGTCGCAGCAGTCGCATGCCTTTCGGCGTACATTTGTGCGTGCTACTCGCTGCGCCTAGGCCGGTGTACCTCGCATGCTAGCACAGGTCAGTTCTCATGTTTCCTCGCCTCAGGACTTTGCTGACTAAATTCTGTGAGCACTCCTACGTCGTCGACCCCCCGTAATTTGTGACAGCTCCCACATCCATTCCTTGCTCCATCGCTCATTGAAGTAAACTACACATGGGCTGCCCGGATGACTTATTGGTTTCGGAACAATGGGACGGCGGTAGAGTAAGGTGATGATTGTGCGTGAGTGAGCTCGGATCTCACGAAGGTACGTTCCTTTGTGCCGCGATCCCACTCACGATCTGGGCGAGTGTGCGTCCGTGTTCAGCTCTCCAGTGATGTGCGCTCGATGTCATCCTTGACTTGAGCGAAACGTTGGGATGGGTCGGCGGTGGCGAAGCCGACGAATTAGCGCGCTCCAGATGGGCGTATCTGGCGGGATGTGTCAATGCGTGAGACTAACCGGGTGCTTCGTGCGTGCAGAGACCATCACTCGATGCCATTCCGTGGGCGCGAGCATTCGATTGGTGGACGCAAAGCGAGCACTGCCGCTGACCTGGATGTGGATCCCGACAGGGACTGTCGGGGGGGTGTGGTATAATTGCTGTGAGGCCTCTGTAAGTTCTCACTAACGCTTTGTGGCTCACAACGTATACCTGGGTCTAGAGACTCAATTAAAATTGGACAGTACCTGGTTTAACTGATTGAATTTAATTTGAACTCAAGCTTTGGAATTCCAGTCGAGTTCTGCCGTAGCCTGTGTGTGTCTGTTGGACACGGCGCGAGGATCGGAGCTTGAAAAAGACAAGCTGAGGCGAGCGTTGAACTGAATGGACTCAGGGAGGGCTTTTCGACCGAGCACGCCGCACGGTTCCCACCACGTGCATGCCAGCGTGTGGTTAGGGTTGGATGCAGTTCTTGTCATTTGAATTTTGTCACCGTTCCACGACGACCACGACCCTGCCCACGATGCCCGCCCCAGCGCCGCCGTTCTCGATGCCCGCCTGGCGTCAGTGCCCAACAACCAGCAGAGACGGCTCTTCCGTACCCCAACGACAGCTTTGTCCCCGAACACATCGCCCTGAGTAGCACTTCAAGCTGGGCCGTCAAACGAATGCAAAAACGGCCCCGGGCGAGCGAGATGGATACTTTGACAGCACGGTACTGAGTCGGAAGCACGCTGAGGTGTGGGAGGTGGGCGCAAGGTGAGTTTGGGCGAGCGAACGACAGCGGGGCGGGTGCTGACGACGAACAGATCTACATCAAGACGTGAAGAGTTCGAATGGACGTTCATAAGCAGGCGCCTACCGGGTTCAACTTTGCAGGCCAGGCGCGGAATGTGCAGAACCGCCGCCCGCCGATGCAGCAGCCGAACCTGGGGGGCCTTGGGGGCGGGATGAGGCAGCTTTGATGTTATTCTCCGGGGGCCGAGCTCAACACCATTACGGGTGCGAATCGATTGGTGAGTCGACTCGAAGTTGGGGGTAACAATCGCTGACGTTCGTTACAACCGACTAATCTTCCTCCGTACCCCTCTGTTCTTCCGCATATGCGACCGGCGCAGGAGGTTTCACCGCGCCTCCAGCTACTTCGCCTCCCGACCAGCCGCCTCCACCCGCGACACGGGTGTCATCGTTGAGCTGCAGGTGCAGCTTCGCGATACGCAGTCGAACCTCGGCGGTCAGGTCCACAAGATCCGAGCGCTCGAGGCTGTGCTCCCGGAGCAGGAGGCGATGAAGAGGGAGGTTAAGACGTTGCAGGAGATGATAGGGTCGAGGCGCAGGGAGCTGGAGGAGCTGGAGGGCGGGTTCGAGGATGCGAGGAGTGTGAGTACCGTCGTGCCGCACGAGCTCGAGTCGGTCGAGTAGGAGGATGAGAGTGAGGAGGTGGATTTGGAGAAGGAAGCGGAGGATCGGGGCCGTCGCGAAGCGGAGGCGGAGGGGGTGGCGCGCAAAGAGCTTGAGCGACGAAACGAAACGAAACCGTGGACGACCCCATACACCCGAATCCCTCGCCGCCCCGGCGTCGTCGTCGAAACTCCGCGCACTATCGCTCTCGCAGAGCACAACTGTCGTCGCGACGGAGGAGATCCAGGAGCAGATCGTGCAGCTCACGGCGCAGGCGAGTGCGGTCGTGGCGCTGACGAGCACGCTCGAGGCGCAGCATACCGCCGCGCAGAGCACGATTAGCGCGTTGGAGAAAAAGGTGGAGCAACTCGAGAGCCTCCTCCGTGCGTCGGTCGCTCCCGCTCCCGCGCCCACCGGTGCCCGAGCCCACGCCCGTCGTCTTGGAGAAGGAGGAGGAGGGCGTGAAGGAGGATCTGGCGGAGGAGGAGAGGGGCGAGTCGAAGGAGTCGTTGTCGGAGAGGATCACGGAGTGGATGAAGAATGTCGAGGTTAAGTGGAACAATGTGCAAGAGGAATGGAACTTGGAGCGGGAGAGGCTGGGTCGGGCGAGGGAAGAATGGGAGAGGCGCGTCGCGAGTCTCGGGCAGGGACAGCAAGGTACGGGGAGTGGGTTCTCAACAAATATCGGGGGTTATGGGCGGGTGGGGAACGGGGATGTTGTGAAGCATAACGGGCTCGTTACGCGGCCCAGTCCGAGGAGTCAGCGTAGCGATTCGGGGAGGTATAGGCGGAGGGTGCGGAGGAGGAATAATGTTGGTGCGGCTGCGGTGAAGAAGGAGGAGGAGGAGGGGAGTGCGAGTGAGGGGAGTGGGGATACGGATGAGGAGGGGGCGGAGAGGAGTGCGGGAGGGCACGAGTTTGGCGACGAGTGCGAGTTCGAGCTTTGGGGTTTCGACTGGTGAGTCTTTTGACTTTGGTTTCGAACGTGTTCGAGGTGGAGCCCATGTGCCCGTCGAGTGATACTAACGTTCCTCATCGCATTCTAGGCGCCTCGGCACTTGCGAACGCGACGGCTGACACGGCGGAGGACCTGAAGGAGAAGGTGATGCTCGCTACGCCAGAGGCGAGGCGAGTGTGTATCAAGATAAGTTGACGACGCTCTCGAAGGCCGTCGTCGAGCACGATGGAATGGTCTGCGCTGATGTCGAGGATGCTCGGAAGTCGAGACGAGATCGCCGTAGCGAAGCAAGATGAGATGAGTCTAGACTACGACATCCAGAACAGGAAGACCTCGGTGCTGACTAAGCACCGGGTGACTAAGCAGAACCAAGCCAAACGGGCGCCTACGATGCGCTCGAGGTGTGGCTGGAGAGGCGCCTAGCGCCAATCCATGTGCCCCCCACAAACAAAGCGTCGTCCCGACGCGACAAACCGAACCGTAACTACGTAGGCATGCTAATAAGAAAAAACCAGAAAACAACAAAAGAAAACAACACAAGAGAAAAGAAAGACGGTGAATGATACACGACAAGAACGAGACTGAACACAAGGACCAACAGGCCGAAAGAAACCACCCCAACATCCACAAGCCAGCTGAACTAATCATCCTCCACCTCACAGTCGGACCACTCGTCGTCATTCTCGCCCACGTCATCCTCGGACACCTCAACTGCCACTGCACCGGTGCCCGCTCTCAGACCATCCACGCGCACAGCCTCCTCTGCCGCGCGGACACCCTCCACCATATCCGCCTCCTCCTGTACCCGCAGCTGGTCTCTAGCCAACTGTGTTCCCACCCTGGGTACGAACCCACGCAACCGCCGCGCGCTGAACTTCCCAGGCATCAACTCCCCACCCAACGTCGCAAGCGTATACGAGTTCAAGATGCGCGAGACCACCCGCCTTGGGATCGACCAGCGCGGAAGGAGTTTCCTCTCAGTCTTGAGCGTGTAGAGAAGGTCGTTCCGATGGACTTGTACGAGCTGGCCCGGCCGAAATAGAACCTCCCCACCTCTTCCCGCCAGACGCCGATCAAAGACCGACTTGCGCTTCACCGCGTGCTGAACCGCCGCGGCATAGCCATCTAGCCGCTGCTGCGCAACGTACGCCATTTGGCACGCTACATCGTCAACTCCCACCTCCAGAACACGCTCAGGTGCCGGTGTACGTGGTGTGTTCACAACCAAACCGAGCAAGAGCTCCTTCGGCGAGAAGTCAAACGCCGGAAGTACGCGCCTATTGATGATCTGGAGGGCCTCGTCGAGGTGCTTGGGCCAATCGCGCAACAGCTTCGCTTCGTCCTCCTCCTCGTATTCATCCTCCCCCAGATTCGGAGCACAGAGCCGCTTCAAAACGTGAAGCAGAATCTTGTTCCCACCCTCCACCAGTCCATTAACCCAAGGCGAGTACGCCGCCACCACCTCCGTCTCCGTACCCCACTCCCCACAGAAATCCCTAACTGCCTCGTTGTTGAAGTGGGTTCCCCCATCAGACATGAAGCACTCGGCTGCGACGAAATTCTGGAAAATAACCCGGAGTGAGTCCACCGTCGTCTTCGCCGTACCCGCCGTTTTGAACTTGAAGGCCCACATGTGCTGTGAGTAGACATCGAGAAAGACTCCGAGCGTGTGGTGACCGCCAAACCCTGTCGGCATCGAAAGGTAATCGCCGACGAGAAGCTCGAGCGGATGGCGGCGAGTGATGGGTTGCAGCTTCGAGTGCAGGTGAGTTGAACCGAAGTTCTTGCAGTACCCACACCCCTTGATACCCTCGATGATGCACGCGTCAAGACCAGGGCACCAGATGGTGTCCATGAGACGCCGCTTCACCGCATCCCTGCCCCAGTGCCCCCCTGAAAGGTGCTCCACCTGCGCCAACTCCGTAGCCTCCGCCCTCGTAACACACTCGACTCGCGACCGCCCACGCATTCGTTTCCCATTACCCAACCGCCACAACCTTCCTTCATCCACCATGTACCCCTCCGCTCGGTGCTCGGCGCGAGCGCGCGCACGCTCCGAGGAACCAACATCCAACTCCCCAATCGCACCCAGCACCTCCAGGAAGAGGGGCTCATCCCTAAACCGTCCCAGAAGAGGTCCGAGCAGCGCCGCCGACTCAGCCATCGCCGTGACCGAGAATATGTCGTGAGCGAGTCCCGCAACCACCTCCCAGTCCTCCACCACCGTCCACTCACTACCATCACCCTCAACCTTCGCCACACCCTCTCCCATCCGACTCAAACCATCCGCCACCACGTTCGTCTTCCCCGGCACATGGCGCACATCCACAATCTGCTGGCTCAGAATTCCGTCTCTCCAACGAGCGTGCGTAGCGCTCAGCTTGTCGTTAGTGAGTACATCGCGCAGCGCCTGGCAATCCGTCTCAACCTCGACCGGGAAGCCCCAAATGGTATCCGAGAACTTGTCCAACGCGAACTTGAGAGCGGCGAACTCGAGGAGAAACGGCTTGTACTTCACTTCAGACTTCGACGTCCGCTTCGACGCAAATGCGATGGGGTGTAGCTTTCGGACCGTCTTCCCGCTTGGGAGGACCGTCGAGAACCACTGTGCTAGAACAGCCCCAAACCCGTCCTGACAGCCGTCGCTCGTGACAACGAATGGACGTCCGTCGAACGCCGGGTTGCGTAGCACCGGCTCAGACGTCAAAATGGCCTTTAGCTGCACGAACGCCGCATCGTGCTCCGGACCCCACCTCCCTTCCATCTTCCATCCCTCCATCCTACTCCGATACGTAGACTTCGTGTACTTCCCGGGTAAATCCACCTCGCGCAATAAATCACGCAAAGGCTTCTCCAGCATAGCGTACCCTTTGATTAAGTCACGGAACCAACCAGCGAGCCCAAGAAACGCAGCGAGGTTCATCGCGTTGTGAGGTGCTGGCCAGTTAACAATGGCCGTGAGCTTCAGAGCGTCCGGCTGGACCCCGTTCTTCCCTACTGATGCTCCAGCAAAGACCGCCGTCGTCATGTAGAGTTCCGTCTTACTCGCCGACAAAGACAGACCCTTCTCCCGCACCCGAACGAATATCCGCCGCAGCTTCCCTTGCATCTCGTCGAACTCATCCGCCGCCGTCCCACCGTCGTCCACAAACAACTCCATGACCTCCTCCACCAACAAATCATATAGCGCCTTCGCCGTCATCTGAGCGAAGGTTGACGGCGCACCCGTCAACCCAAATGGCATCCGACGGTACCAGAAATGACCTCGCCCCTCCACGTAGAACGCAGTGTAGGGGCGGGAATCCACATCGACCTCAACAGCGTAGAACCCTGCTGCGAAATCGAAGAGCGACACCCAACGTTTCCCGCTCAGGCGCAACTGCTTAGCACGGATATCGCCCTGCGGCATCGGCGCGATCTCGGTGACACGATTCACCTGGGAGAAGTTCTGGCATATACGCCACTTTGGAGGCGCACTAGATGCATCCCCACCCGCAGAATCTCCCGAGACGGGGCGAGGCGGCAACGGGAAGTGAGTAGGTAAACCCGCTGCCACACACTGATCATTGACCCGATGCTGCAGTTCCTCCAACGATAAGCCGATGCCCTCGTGGGCCTTCTGAGCCATCGTCGTCGGCGACACGCACTTCACCTCCGACGGATCGCAGGCTTCGATGATCCCCGCAGCGAGCATCTCGTCGATCTTGGTATTGAGGTACTGGCGTTGAGGAGGCGAAAGTGGGCGTTGATGAACTCGTCGAGCGAACTTCGTGTCCTCCGGGATATCTAGCTTATGAACCGCTCCTTCAACCGGGAGTACCTCGCCCACCGAAAGCGCGAAGCAATCTGCAAACTCGCCTACCAAGCTCCGCACCTCCTCGCGCTGTCGCAGAGACAAGTCATCGCCGAGCGTAACGTTCCGCAGGATTTCCTCGACACGCGCCTTCGCGAACGGGTCTGTACGACGAGAGAATAAACCCTCACCGTTCAACCCGTCCACCATAACCTCCACGTCGCCTTCACCGTCGTCACCCATCCCCGGCCCATCCCCTACCACGCACACCGGCGTGTAGTTGGCCTCCTCGTCCTCCACTTCCTCTACCCATGCCCGGCGCCCAGGCGCCTCATCCGCACACCCAACCACAGCCGCAGCAGTCTCTCCACTGCTCGCCGCCGCAATCGGTGCCCCACTATCCTTGCCATGGGCATCAGTGCCAACATCCGCACCCTTAGCCCCACCTGCAGCCGCAACTGCCTCGCCGCCGGCCCCAGCGCTCTCTCCAGCGCTCTCAGCCGCACCAGCGACCTCCACGACCTCCACCGCCGCCTCCACGCTCACCGGCTTCCCCCATTGGTTGGTGAGTCGTGCACTAGCGCCCGCGTTACGAACCACGACCTCATCAACTTCGAAATCGTGCACCACTTTGAAGGCGCGCATGAGAGGCTTCCCAAGCAGGAACTCCCATCCACCCCCGCTGTCAAACACTTCGAACGAGCCCCATGCCCGCACACCTCCCAACACAAACCAACCAGTCCACCGCCCACGTCCCTGCACCACCGCTCCATTCGCCATCCGGAACCAACGCTTAGACGGCCTTAAACCGCCAACCTTCCCCTTCACCCTCTCGTACGCCCTACTGCACATCACCGAAGCGAGTGCGCCTTCGTCGAACAACGCACTGACCACCGGTGTGTGCCCTACTCCCTCCAACCCGATACCGTGTACAAACGGGCACTCTCCTCCCATTCCCTTCGATGAATCCCCCACTGCGTACAGGTCGAACACTTCTTGTTGCGTTGTAGCGAATACATGGGGTACGTACTCGAACGCTTTTACGGCTTCCTTCTTCCTAGCCATGACCTGCCTCTCCTTCTCCAACGGGACCGACGATGCTGCAGCGTTTACATCGACGATCCCTCCCCATTTCCCTGCTCCTCATCATCCTCCGAATCCGCGGCGTACGAAGCGGTGTGCCCATAGTCCGAGATGGCGACGTAGCGAACGTCGAAGGGCTCGCGCAGACCGCGCGCGCACACCACTCTCCAGGTCTGCTCCGTCGGTTGGAGCTGATCCTTGCGAGGAACCGGGCAGCTGGAGCCCTGGTGGCCCGACATGCCACATCGGAAGCACTCTCCAGAGTTCACCGGCATCGTCCCAGGACGCAGCGGGTAGGGGGTAGTCTCGTCCACCCAGGCGTTTACGCCGTGCTTCTCGACCCACGCTAGCTGCTGGAGACCGTGGAGCCTCCGACCCTCCTCGGTAGCCGGATGGTGCGGGAGCTCCTTGGTGCGCTGCAACAGCGCCGCTCTCGTCGCAGCTGTAGGCGGTCCTGCCGGCGTCTTGGGTCCTCGGCGCGATGGCGTGGTGGGCTGGGCATTGAACAAGTTGCCTCTACCACCCCCAGTCGTGAACAGCGGGTTCACACTGGCGGGCGGGGCAGCCGGCGACACGGTTGAGGGCGTAGAGATGGTGGCCGCGGCGAATGCCCTGCGGACATTCGCAGTGGGCGAAGCAGGCACCGCCAACCCAGCGATCCTCGCGAGAATGCGTCTCTCCAGCTCATCCACCTTCCTCCCCACCGCCGAACCGTCTACTAACGTGTCTCCCTCAACCTTCCTGACCGCCGCCAGAAACTCCTTCCACGACGCCTGATCCCCAGCCGTCGCCATCCTCAAAGCCAATGGGAGGTGCTTGATCACGGTGCTGAGCAAGATCGAGAGCTCATACACACCTGCACCGATAGCGAGCACCTCCACCTTATCCGCCCACGCTACGTGCGCAGCGACCTCCCTTTTCCCCACCAACACCGTCTGCCCCAACTCACTCTCCTTCAACTTCGTCGCTAGCAACTCCTCCTCAAACTTCGCCCTCGACTTCACCACCACCATCTTCTTCGGCCAGCGCTTGTTAAAAGCTTCTTCGGTCTCCGCCCACGAGGATTTCACGGCCGCCGTCAAGTCGGCATACCAGGTGTCGGCCTCCGACTGGGCAGCGAGAAAGTCCGGGAACTGAGCAACGCGCGCGGCGTCGGAGATGACGCAGCGCCGGAACGAGCGCAAAAAGTCCTGCGGGTTGACATTGGGATCGTCGCCCGTGAAGGGGTCCACGAGGAACTGTGACGCCATCGCAGTGGGTGGATCGACGGTCGCGGGTGCAATGGTTCGGGGTGTTGATGGCGGCGTCGAAAACTGATCGTCGTCGAGGAGGCTCCTTGCGACGCGAGGCGGAGTGCTGGGCGGTGTAACGGCGCCCGGGACTGAGAGTGACTCGCTCTTGCGTATGAAAAGACCCGTAAGTGGGTCGCGGGGCGGTAAATACTTCTTCGGCGCCAGTTGGACGATGCTGAAAATTTTCACGACGACGACGGCGACTTTTTCGACTTTTTCGGACTTCGACTAGGAACGGCGGACGCGAAACGAGGTGTAGAGTAAGAACGCGCTGTTGTCACCAGATGGAATGGTCTGCGCTGATGTCGAGGATGCTCGGAAGTCGAGACGAGATCGCCGTAGCGAAGCAAGATGAGATGAGTCTAGACTACGACATCCAGAACAGGAAGACCTCGGTGCTGACTAAGCACCGGGTGACTAAGCAGAACCAAGCCAAACGGGCGCCTACGATGCGCTCGAGGTGTGGCTGGAGAGGCGCCTAGCGCCAATCCAACGATGCGGAGGTTGTGAAGGAGGAACCGCATGAGGGCGTGAGCGGGAAGGCCGTGAGCGTTCGTGAACGGGTACGTCTTCGCTTGTCTTCCTCGAGCTCGTTGATAGGAATGACTCCTAGGACATGATTCACGTACAAACGGCTGTCGGGGTATCACTGGCAGCTGCAGAGGTAATATCTCGTTTTCCTTTGCACCCACTTCATTGGGTTCGTGGTTGCTGTGCCCTGGTATTACTTGCTCATACTTGTTCGCTTCTCCCTCGTCGTCGAGGCGCGGACTTCGGCCGCCCTCGAGTCGGACGCCTCATACGTGCGCTCTTCGATTGTCGCTACGAGGTCAAAATCCCGGATCGTCCTTAGTTGGAGGGTTCGTACTGTATCCTTCACGTTCCTCACGGACGTCTCTCCCACTCTCCCTCATCCTCACATATTTCGTCCGTCCATACTCCTCATTGTCATCATCATACCCCCGTCGTCGTCGCGCCTCAGCCTTCGACAGCGTCGCACGCGCTAAACATAGCTCTGGTACTCTTTCTCTCTGCATACAACACACACCCTATGTTGACCTCCCTCCCCCGGTATCCGATATCGATCCTCGTCATGAACCCTAATGACTTGTTTGCTTTATTTTTTCTCTTGTTTCGCCAAGAAGTATCCAGGATGGTTTCGCGATGTACGGTGTATCCGGCTTTGGCTTTCCTTCAACGACAGGGTACGTCTAGTCAATGTTTTTTATTGAAATGGAATCATGAATGGGGTGTGGGGCGAGCGCGTGGAGGTTTGGACTTTGCCTCTGGGAGTCTGGAGCGGTCGAGAGGGTCCGACAGGTGTGTTGGGTTGCCGGGTGTGGATGCAAAGTCGGACTTTGGAGTAAGCACTGTAGTTCGGCGAGGTGGGCAGCTCCAAATTTAAAGCGCTCTGAGTATGCATCGGATGTGTATCGATGCGCCTATGGCTCCAAAGGTTTGACTATGTACCAGATGAGCATCGACGTTCGTTTGGGCGGGTGGATCAACGCATTAGACCACACTTTGGAGAACGCTCGGTCACATAACCCGGACCTTGGACAATCAAACCTAGAAGGGGGAAAGTGCATTCCTGAACAGCCGCCTGGAAGTCATGGTGAAACACCAATGTCCATACTCCTGCCAGAGGTCTGAGGTAGTCACGTATCACAGCCATTATTCGATCAGATCGCGACAGTGCCCAGGGAGACTGTCAGCTGGACTTGGCGCCTGCTCTGCGATCTGTGTGCGCGTCTACGTACTAACAGCTACATGTAGCTTACTAGGTACTTCTATCTGTGAATCGATGTTCGTGGCTCTTCTTTGGCTGATTCTTCTATTCTACCAAGTGATTCCTCGCTTCGATATCCGGATATCCACGTTGGTAGTATAACGGAGTTTGCAAAGTCCATCAACCTATGTCACCACTTGTTAGGCTGTAGCTTTGTACAAGCGCACTTTGATTTACTTAGCGGAGGCACTGGGTTTAACTCTATGCGTAAGGAATGCACCGCGATGACCCTATGAATCTACCTTTGGAGTCCCTCGGTCACTTCACCCTGAGCATTGGCAATTAAATATAGATGAAGAGACTATACCCTCGAACATGCACACATGAGCTCCTGCAGCAATTTTCGTGTATGAGTAGACTCACGTATCGAAGCCACGGATCACGGATGAGCGTATGTCTGAAACTCGATTGGGCTGTTGAATGCTCCCAGGTCACTGAAGCCAGAGCTTCAATGCCTCAACTCCGACTCATCATGCCCGTCCTTTTGGGTCAGACTCCACCCCTCGGATAACCTCTTGAAGCGTCCAATTTAACCTGAGTCCTCAGAGGACTCGGTAGTGAATTAGCCCCTTTCAATCAATTCAATATTCCACGCGTCTAATATTGGCCTCACTCCGTAACTCCACAGCCCCAAAAGAATCGCGGAAGTGGTGCGTTCCCCCCGCGTCCCCCTCGATTTAGTCTCTCGTCACTCCCTGTTCTCGACACGCCGCGCCTTCATGCGCAAGCCCTCGGCGGACTCCCTCTTTCATTCTTTACCTACCTTCGACACGCACGCACGCATGCTCACTCGTTCGCCCTCCTATAATCAATCGTTCTCTTCAAAAAAACGCCTCGTTCGCCACACGACCGACTTGCCTGCCAGGCGGCCCGTCCCTCATACAATATCATAACATACGTACCATACCCCTTGTTCTATCCATCGTTCGTTCGTTTTCCGTTTACTGGTCTTGACGCGGTACCTCCACCATCTTCCTCCGCCATCGCACCATTTGCTCACGCGCGCGCACGTTCCATCGCACGTCGCTCCGATTCTCTCGTCTCTTATACGTAGCATACTTCTACATCCCCCTTCCCTTCCCTCATACCTCTTCTCACGTCGTTTGTAAACTGGATCTCGACGACTACTCGTATAACTGATTGATACCTCCTTGCTACCTCTCGTCTGGTTACATACATACTGACAGCTTGTTACCCACGTTGATACCTTTTGTTTTAGTACTTGGTGCTTTGTTCGAGTTATGCATGGATATGGCCGCACGGATTTCTTGGTTCTCTTGCACTTCGGTGTCGAGTGGGGGATGACATGTGAGTGGGATGGGTTGGGGATGGGTACGTACAATACATGAGTAAGTGAATGACTTTGGATTGCAATTTGAGTGGAATGGAAGGAGAGGGACGTGGAAGAATGGTCAACTGTCCAGTATCCTGCGTTGATTGCTGTCTCGCGGCTGAGCTCGTAAAGTGTCAATGCGAGAGGCGTCTTGTAATGCTCGGTACGAAGGGCGTGGTTGTTCCAGGCTGCCTTCGTTTCATTGAGCGACTTATGGATACGCTGGCTGCAATCTTTTCTGTGAAGCGCACACGGCGCTCATACGGATGAGCTCTGTCGCACGAGAAGCTCGCCTTCAAGCGAAATGGAAACGGAGTGAGAAAGCGCAATGAAGTTTCGATCGATGGTGGGAGATGTGGGTGCTTTAGTGTTGATGCCTTATAGCCACTCGGAACGTGGGTGGCCCGCTACGGCTGAGCAGTTGGCAAATCGAGTTAAGCGCCTGCGTGGGCGCCTAAAATGCCGGCGTAAAGACGCTCGTTTCCTGGCACAATGGATGGCTTGACTAACTCAAATGAGCACATCGCCACGGATTCTGATTTGCGTGCTGTGGGATAGAGTGTAAATACAGTTCGAGAGAATGCTCAGATGTAGCTCAGTTTGGACTCGGAGAGATGTGTCAAAGATGAACCAGGGAGTATATGCTCAACTCGATTAGCACACTGTATCGAACGACTCGTTCAGTTAGTAGCGTTGCCTTCGCCGCATTCTGGCCTCGAACAGATACGTTTGAACGTACTTATGTTAGGTGCAGAAGATCAACTGGACGCCGATCGTTTCTCATAGCCGATGCCTCGACTGATATACGCAGCGAATGGGGCGCCCCTTCAAGTCGACGATTACATTATGGAGCACGATGATCTCTGGGCCCAGCAAGAGTGAGGTACTTGAGCATAGATTTGTCGGGACCTACGATAGACGAACGGAAGGGGCTACGGTAAACGGAGGTGTGTGCGAAAGGGGTACGGTTGTATGGTGTAGGGGAGCAGAGCACGACATACTATATATTACTTGAAGACTTGTTATCGCCTGGTGCATCGTCTTAACGCAGTATGCAGACCCCTTGTAAGGATGGCGTTGCGGCTGCGCGCCGACACCACCTTATTCCGCCTCCATTCCCAACGGGCCAACGACGGGCCAACGATGTAGCGCCAGCCCGACCTCGGACGATGACCGACCCACCGCGGGCGGTCTCGTATGCATTTCGTAGTCAGCTAGTTTCCATTTCTACGTATATAAGGCTCCTATGTACCTACCGGTTCGTTAGTTCGCTCCTCCCCCGAGCTCATCCCTCTATCCGTCCTCCAATCCATCATCCTTTCGTCTCCATGTCCCCAGGATCGTCCTTCAAGTTACCCCCCTTCGAACCTCGCAGTCCTTCTGCGAGAACGTGTGACGGCATTCGGTGCCCACACGGTCTTGTTGTCTTACACCCTCCTTCTCGGGGCCGTGTTCGACGAGGCCAGGACGGTTGATCTGGGCATACCGAGAAAAGCCAGTCACCTCCTCGTCACGACGACCTCCCCGCTCCCAGTCTCGTCCGATGCACTGTAAAAAGACAGCGTAAACTGTTCTCCCTCACCATCGCTCTTAATCACTGGCTAACGGTGTCAACAATGCAGCCAATGTTGCATTATATACCTCCAAAATTGCTCGAAATATCTACGTACAGGCCTTACAACAACATGATGGATATACAACGGAGGCACGAAACATATAAACGAAGAATAAAGACGAGGGGACAGGAATGGGCGCGTAACAGCACGCGCGGTGCTCGCCCCCTCTCTCCAACGGCATACATATCGAATACACTCACCTTGCACCACTACCCCCTCACCACGCCGCCGCCCTCCTCACCTTCCTCACCCTTCCCACCTCCTCGCCCTCGTCTGGCGTAGGCATATCCGTCCCAGTCCCGACATGTATGGTGAGGACGGGTGTAAGAGACACCTCGTTCTGATCGCGCTCAATCGCAGATCCAAAAATAACTTCAATGAGAAAAGCACCAGCCGCGCGAAGGGCTCGTACGACCAACAATCGACGACAGACCGACCGAGAACGAAGTCGCGCTCAGCCACGAACGACGACACGAAGTCGAGTGTTTCGAAGACGATCGCCGCTCGACGCTTCCCCCGATGCTGGCCCGATGCCAGTAATATGAGGGATAAACGAATAACCAGTTGGAATTAGATAGTAAAAATTAAACAAAACGCGAAACTAAACGAGGAGAAACGAAAAGAAAGCGGAACAAACGCCAAAGCGAGTGAAACGGCGTACGCGCGTGGAGGGTATCTGGATGGTCGAAGAAATGGGGGAACGAGTGTCAAACAAAGCGAGACGTGCATAGGAATCGTCCGATACAGAGAACAGCAGAATGACTATCAGATACGCTCACCAGACGCCGTCAGACGCATCCAAGCCCCAATCCAACTTAACTCGTCAACGCTCATCATCGTCACCGGCATCGCGCACCCGAGTTCTACGTCGCCGCTCCCCGGTACACTTGTGCTAGTCAGTAAATATTTTCTCGGGCCCGGTGTGCTGCGCACCGTGGCCGAGTCGATAATGAAGAAGAAATCGACACACCGAACAGTGTCGAAAAGGCTCAGATAGGATTACCTACCCGACCTCGAAACACCGACTCACCAATCAAGCCCACATCCCTGGCTCGTCAGTCCTCCTTCCACCTACACCTTCCCTCCCACAACAACGGATACAACTCCCACACGCCCCTCAAACTCCCTCCCACACTCCCCCGAAGTCTCACTCTCCAACCACGCCTCCAAACTCTTACCCAGCCTTCCCTCTCCCACTCGCCTCCAATATATATACTCATCCTCCCTCTCGCCTATCTAGAGCAGACGGGCGATGCAGCAACGTGCGGCGATCACCAGCTCTAGAGACGAGAAAGGGAGGAGAGAGGAGGACAACGGAAACGGAGGAAGATGCACGCAAGACGCACCAAACGGAAGCGAGGAGACGATAAGGAGTGACGAGCGCTACTCCCCGCTCCGTCACTATCACGGATACCTTGTTGATTGTGAGTCCCGATCGGCACGAATAGCACCGGAGAAACGAAGGTATATCAAATGGGCAAATGCTTACCTCGACCATCACGCCGTCCGAGATACTAGCTGCAACGTCGACAAGTTCCCCCCACCTCTACCCCAAGTCCGTCTCCATCCGTCGCCGTCGTGGTACGTCGTCCTGCTCGTCGTTACGCCATCGCCCTACTCGCGCTCAGACCCGCTGTCCATCAACCCATCGCCGCCGCCCTTCATCTATCTTCCATCCCCCATCGCCTTCATCCTTCTTCATTCACCCATCGCCGCGCCGCTCCACCACACCTCCCGATTGCCTCCAACCCATACGCCGTTCGACTGCACACCATTCCCGCCCTATGCGTCCTCCTCAATCCATCTTCGACTCCCACCTCCACCGCTGCTCCCGATCGTAGTCGTACTCGTAGTCGTACTCGTAGTCGTCAATAGTCGGCAATAGTCGTTCGTCGCATGCGCATTGTCCTCGCGCAGAGGAGGACATCGACGCACACCACCCATGAGCGATAGGTGCCGAGTAACCCGTCGAACGGCGTAGAATCTACAATCGACCAACCACGAACGAAACCACCCACACGAATCCCATCCCTCTACTTCACTTCTTCCCGCCTACGTCTTCTTTCCAACACCAACCGGTACAACCTCCAGCACGCCCATCCCACTCCATCCCACTATTCATCGTCCCACCGTCGACCGTCCCACTAACCGCCGTCCTAGTCTCCAAGCTCTCCCACGAACTCATGCCCACTCAGGCGGAACGCGCACGAAGATGGCGCAGCCGAGGCGCTCGAGCCCGACGGTGGACGGCACGAGCACAGGAGGGTCCAGTCGAGGGGGTATCTGAGTGTACGGGCAATGATGGATCGTCGTGTGGAAGATGCCTGGATGCCGGAGATCGAGAGTTAGAAACGAGAAGGAACCGAACAACAACGAACGGAACGACACACGGGGGCCCTAGGGGCTGGAGATGGTCGAAGACTGGGCGTAGAACGAATGGTACGTTGATACCGGGGGTGGTATCGAGGGTCGTCCGTCGTGGGTGAGAAGGAACTGAAGGGCGAAGAACGAACATGCGCACCCGAACTCTCGAACCCACTCCTCCGTCATCACCCCCACGGCGCTCGAACTCCCTCCAACCCTCCCTCACCGTCTAACTCTCCAACCTCCCATCCAAAATCTTCCTCAACCCTCTCCAAGCCCGACACAAGTGGGGTATGGGGCGGTGGATGATGGATCCATGGCGGACGCCGATAAGGGTGTACGTTAATGCCAGGGTCGGTGCGAAGGGATACGAAGAGCGCATGAACGGGAACGTTCTGTGGGATCGTAGAGGGGCTGCGGCTTCGAAGGGTTCGGCAGACTGGCGCAACCATTCCATCTGTGACGCCCGTCGAAGGTGGAGTGGGGAGGTACGATGGCGCCGTCCGCGTCGATGAGGGTGAGCATGGCGGCAGCGCTGTCGAGCACGCCCGGTTCCATTGCGAGGCGCACAGGATGGGGGTAAGTCTAACGGCCGATTGGGGCAGTGAGGAGCAGAGGCTCGATGTCGCGCCCGAATACCGCAGACGAGGACGCTAGAGTGTGTCAGTGGGCGGACGTTAGAGGGGGAAGGATGCTACGAGGCGTGCATACGTGTATGTGGGCGGGGATGGAATATAATTCGGGCAGTAGAGGCGAGCGTTGGAGGTGCGGAGGTGCTAAGACGTACGGCCGTGTCGTCGTTGGGTGGACTTCGACATCCGTCGGAGTTGACCTGACGCTGCAGGCAGCGGGATGGGTGCTGCTAGAGATTCGTGAGCGCCTAATACGTCGATTGAAACCGGGACACATACGACGATAGGGCTCTGGGTACGAGGACATGGTGGTGGGAGCCAACAAAGATGAGCCCAATTCAACTTGATCTTTGATGGGATGACCAATTCGGACACAGTACGTCTCTCCCTCAACCCTCCCTTTCCTTCTTCGCTGTGCTTGGCTATCGCTACGACCGCAGGTGTATGTGTTGGGTTGGAACTTGGAAGGATGTATCATGAGCCATACCATTCTCTCCGTACCTATAAGCGCGTGAAGGCCTGAGAACCGATCGGAAATCAAAGGCGCACATGGATATTCAGGGGTCTCAGGAAAGGTAAGGGATCTGATCTCGAGATTTCACGCGTTCGAGGCATGGTGCGAAAGCTTGTGCCAGTCCGTACGTAGATATATTACACATGGCTAATGTGGGCCTTGTTTCGGAAACATCATGTTTATTAAATCCTGCAAGTGGGTATTGGTCTGTAGTTTAGCACCCCCGTGTGTGCAAATCCACCGAAAAAGGAGAGCGAAGTCTGAGTCTGCGACTGCATGGTTCGTAGGGGAGAATGCGAGCGCGCGACGAGCAGGGGTTTTTCCAGCGATGGATCGGGCTTTTTGTCGCTGATGATAAATTGAGCCTCGACCCCAGCGTATAGTACGATGTCATCAACCGATGCCAGGTTTGGAACCCAGTAAAACACTGGACAGCTCGTCATTGTGCCCGATGTATCTCCGCGTTCTGGAGGAGGCCTACCCCGCATCTGTGAGCGATGATCCGCTGGACGAATAACCGAGGTATGTTAACAGTTAGCGCAGCCGTTGTATCCGTCGTTTCCATCTCGACTGTCGCCAACTAGCTCTGTGTTCACTTATCCTGCGCAGGTATGTCAGTAGCATTGGTGATCGACTACGGAGTGCGTTCATACTTGGAGGCTACCGACCTCCTTTCCCTCGAAAAAGGCTTTCATTCCAACGAGCATACACCCACTTCGTTACCCCTCCTTCGCACTTATTCATTGCTCACTTCCATCTTCGGTGTGTCCCTCCCTCCAGTTCCCTCCTTCCCTACTATCCCCTTGTGCTACACCCCCGAACTTGCCGCAGCGACGTAGTACATCCGCTTCCCTCAACCACTCTGCTTTAAATATAGTTAGCTGTGCTATCTCGCCGTCGGCCCGTGATATAAGTGAATACACCGTACCGTATGGCTTGTATCCGTCAAACCGTCGACACAGAGGGACGAGACTACCAATTCCAAATGCATAACCATGGATGACCTTACTATGCATTTGGATAAGATCTCGACTTCGATTGTAAGTCGCTTACCTCGGAGATATATCCGTTCACGCTTCAGATCGCCGCGCACAATGCCCCTTCGAGTCCTGTCACTACACTGAGAAGTTATAAAAGTGTATATAAATTCCCGGATATGCATGTCGGAAGAATATTGTCAAACCGGTACTACAAGCGTGCATTCACAAATATGCTACTACCCGAAGATTTGCGCGACTGCCAAGCGACTGCTCGAAATTCGAGTTCCTGGATGCCCCAGATTGCGGGGTCTCCAATGATTTATGCATATTCCCGGTCAGCTTAAATTGCATACTTCAAATTCACCCAAACGAGGTAATACTCCCTGTGAAATACTGCGCCAACATCGTGCTGGTCTGATTTTCACAATAATAGAAACTCAAATCATCTCAACTCGCTGAAGATCAAGACGTGGTGCTGGTACAACGGGTCTCCAATCATTTATGCGTATGCCCGCCTTGAATGGCCCCACATAATGATTCAAATTCACCTAAACAAGCATATGAAATACTGTGGCAAGGTTGTGCTGGTATGACATTCACAATAATAAACACTTATATCATCCCAAGAGAGAAGAGATGCATAAGAGATGCATGTGCAAGACGTGGAGTCCGTTGGGGAGAGGTTTAGGAAATAAAATGGGGAGAGTTAGGGAAGCGTGGATGGAGAGGGTCGGACGTTTGAAAGCAAGTCGATCAAGGGTCAGGGAGGTCGAGGGAGAGTTTGAGAGGGTGACACGTGAACGTGCGAGGCAGCACGTGAGAAAGAGATCATGTGAACGCAAGCAGTGCATTGGGGCGAGGTTTAGGAAAAGACAGCGCGGATGAGGTGGAAAGGGGGAAGAGAGTAGTTTGGAATGTGACAGGGGACAGAGCGAGCGAGTTGGGAGGTGGGTTAGGCAGGGCATCTTGGATGAAGGGTGTGGGGACAGAGATGGGTGCCGTGTGGCGGTGAGAGACGCCGAGCGAGATGCATGTGTGTGGGAATCGCAGGGGCATGTGACGGGAATAAACAAGGGCGTTTGGACAATGGTGGGAAAGAGTCATCAAATCCAGTTGATGGAAATGATGTGGTGTGGGTGTGGGAATTGCAGATGCGGTCGGGGAAGGGAGCGGCCGTTCGGACGAGGTTTAGGCATCACAGAAGACCAATGGATTGGCAAGATTGAGACATGCAGGTGGGTCAAGTGGGAGTGATGTATGTGCAGAACACGGAGGAATGAGAGCATCCGGGAAAGGGTTAGGAAATTGAGACAAGGCAGTGGTCGTAGTGTGGCAAGTCGCGGTGTGCGGAGATGGTTGAAACCGTTTGGACAAGGGTTAGGAGACAATGCGGAAGACAAATGGAATAGAAACAGATCGAGGTGTTTGAAAGGAAATGCAAGCGAGAAGAGATGCATGTGCGATACCGGGAGGAGTCCGTTTGGGAGAGGTTTAGGAAATGGCACGAGAGCGAGGTGTTTGAACCGAGTTTGAAAGGAAACACAAGCAGACCGTGCGGGAGAGGTTTAGGGAATCAGATGGAGAGAACGGGAGGCGTTGAAGCATGCGCAATGGCAGGAGGCGTTTGAAAGGAAATGGTGCAGGCGGAGAAGGGCAAGGGAGAGGGTTTGGGAATGGAAATGAAATGAAGAGGGTTGAACATTTGAAAGCGAGTTGTTGGTGGATCGCAGGCTCAGGGAGATCGAGGGAAAGTCCGAGAGGATGACGCGGGAACACACGAGGCAGTGCGTGAGAAAGAGATCATGTGAACGCAAGCCATGCGTCAGGGCGAGGTTTAGGATACATCGTGGATGAGGTCAAGGTGTGCGACGGAGCAAGTCGGTGTGCGGAGATGGTTGAAAAGGTTTGGACAAGGGTTAGGAGACAACGTGGAAGGCAACTGCGTCGGGTTGAATGGAAACAGAACAAGGTGTGTATGCAAGCGAGAAGAGATGCATGTGCAAGACGTGGAGTCCGTTGGGGAGAGGTTTAGGAAATAAAATGGGGAGAGTTAGGGAAGCGTGGATGTGCTCGATGCATGCGAAATGGAGGGAGGGGTTGGAAAGAAAATGATGCAGGCAGAGAGGAGTGTAAGGGAGAGGGTCGGACGTTTGAAAGCAAGTCGATCAAGGGTCAGGGAGGTCGAGGGAGAGTTTGAGAGGGTGACACGTGAACGTGCGAGGCAGCACGTGAGAAAGAGATCATGTGAACGCAAGCAGTGCATTGGGGCGAGGTTTAGGAAAAGACAGCGCGGATGAGGTGGAAAGGGGGAAGAGAGTAGTTTGGAATGTGACAGGGGACAGAGCGAGCGAGTTGGGAGGTGGGTTAGGCAGGGCATCTTGGATGAAGGGTGTGGGGACAGAGATGGGTGCCGTGTGGCGGTGAGAGACGCCGAGCGAGATGCATGTGTGTGGGAATCGCAGGGGCATGTGACGGGAATAAACAAGGGCGTTTGGACAATGGTGGGAAAGAGTCATCAAATCCAGTTGATGGAAATGATGTGGTGTGGGTGTGGGAATTGCAGATGCGGTCGGGGAAGGGAGCGGCCGTTCGGACGAGGTTTAGGCATCACAGAAGACCAATGGATTGGCAAGATTGAGACATGCAGGTGGGTCAAGTGGGAGTGATGTATGTGCAGAACACGGAGGAATGAGAGCATCCGGGAAAGGGTTAGGAAATTGAGACAAGGCAGTGGTCGTAGTGTGGCAAGTCGCGGTGTGCGGAGATGGTTGAAACCGTTTGGACAAGGGTTAGGAGACAATGCGGAAGACAAATGGAATAGAAACAGATCGAGGTGTTTGAAAGGAAATGCAAGCGAGAAGAGATGCATGTGCGATACCGGGAGGAGTCCGTTTGGGAGAGGTTTAGGAAATGGCACGAGAGCGAGGTGTTTGAACCGAGTTTGAAAGGAAACACAAGCAGACCGTGCGGGAGAGGTTTAGGGAATCAGATGGAGAGAACGGGAGGCGTTGAAGCATGCGCAATGGCAGGAGGCGTTTGAAAGGAAATGGTGCAGGCGGAGAAGGGCAAGGGAGAGGGTTTGGGAATGGAAATGAAATGAAGAGGGTTGAACATTTGAAAGCGAGTTGTTGGTGGATCGCAGGCTCAGGGAGATCGAGGGAAAGTCCGAGAGGATGACGCGGGAACACACGAGGCAGTGCGTGAGAAAGAGATCATGTGAACGCAAGCCATGCGTCAGGGCGAGGTTTAGGATACATCGTGGATGAGGTCAAGGTGTGCGACGGAGCAAGTCGGTGTGCGGAGATGGTTGAAAAGGTTTGGACAAGGGTTAGGAGACAACGTGGAAGGCAACTGCGTCGGGTTGAATGGAAACAGAACAAGGTGTGTATGCAAGCGAGAAGAGATGCATGTGCAAGACGTGGAGTCCGTTGGGGAGAGGTTTAGGAAATAAAATGGGGAGAGTTAGGGAAGCGTGGATGTGCTCAATGCATGCGAAATGGAGGGAGGGGTTGGAAAGAAAATGATGCAGGCAGAGAGGAGTGTAAGGGAGAGGGTCGGACGTTTGAAAGCAAGTCGATCAAGGGTCAGGGAGGTCGAGGGAGAGTTTGAGAGGGTGACACGTGAACGTGCGAGGCAGCACGTGAGAAAGAGATCATGTGAACGCAAGCAGTGCATTGGGGCGAGGTTTAGGAAAAGACAGCGCGGATGAGGTGGAAAGGGGGAAGAGAGTAGTTTGGAATGTGACAGGGGACAGAGCGAGCGAGTTGGGAGGTGGGTTAGGCAGGGCATCTTGGATGAAGGGTGTGGGGACAGAGATGGGTGCCGTGTGGCGGTGAGAGACGCCGAGCGAGATGCATGTGTGTGGGAATCGCAGGGGCATGTGACGGGAATAAACAAGGGCGTTTGGACAATGGTGGGAAAGAGTCATCAAATCCAGTTGATGGAAATGATGTGGTGTGGGTGTGGGAATTGCAGATGCGGTCGGGGAAGGGAGCGGCCGTTCGGACGAGGTTTAGGCATCACAGAAGACCAATGGATTGGCAAGATTGAGACATGCAGGTGGGTCAAGTGGGAGTGATGTATGTGCAGAACACGGAGGAATGAGAGCATCCGGGAAAGGGTTAGGAAATTGAGACAAGGCAGTGGTCGTAGTGTGGCAAGTCGCGGTGTGCGGAGATGGTTGAAACCGTTTGGACAAGGGTTAGGAGACAATGCGGAAGACAAATGGAATAGAAACAGATCGAGGTGTTTGAAAGGAAATGCAAGCGAGAAGAGATGCATGTGCGATACCGGGAGGAGTCCGTTTGGGAGAGGTTTAGGAAATGGCACGAGAGCGAGGTGTTTGAACCGAGTTTGAAAGGAAACACAAGCAGACCGTGCGGGAGAGGTTTAGGGAATCAGATGGAGAGAACGGGAGGCGTTGAAGCATGCGCAATGGCAGGAGGCGTTTGAAAGGAAATGGTGCAGGCGGAGAAGGGCAAGGGAGAGGGTTTGGGAATGGAAATGAAATGAAGAGGGTTGAACATTTGAAAGCGAGTTGTTGGTGGATCGCAGGCTCAGGGAGATCGAGGGAAAGTCCGAGAGGATGACGCGGGAACACACGAGGCAGTGCGTGAGAAAGAGATCATGTGAACGCAAGCCATGCGTCAGGGCGAGGTTTAGGATACATCGTGGATGAGGTCAAGGTGTGCGACGGAGCAAGTCGGTGTGCGGAGATGGTTGAAAAGGTTTGGACAAGGGTTAGGAGACAACGTGGAAGGCAACTGCGTCGGGTTGAATGGAACAGAACAAGGTGTGTATGCAAGCGAGAAGAGATGCATGTGCAAGACGTGGAGTCCGTTGGGGAGAGGTTTAGGAAATAAAATGGGGAGAGTTAGGGAAGCGTGGATGTGCTCGATGCATGCGAAATGGAGGGAGGGGTTGGAAAGAAAATGATGCAGGCAGAGAGGAGTGTAAGGGAGAGGGTCGGACGTTTGAAAGCAAGTCGATCAAGGGTCAGGGAGGTCGAGGGAGAGTTTGAGAGGGTGACACGTGAACGTGCGAGGCAGCACGTGAGAAAGAGATCATGTGAACGCAAGCAGTGCATTGGGGCGAGGTTTAGGAAAAGACAGCGCGGATGAGGTGGAAAGGGGGAAGAGAGTAGTTTGGAATGTGACAGGGGACAGAGCGAGCGAGTTGGGAGGTGGGTTAGGCAGGGCATCTTGGATGAAGGGTGTGGGGACAGAGATGGGTGCCGTGTGGCGGTGAGAGACGCCGAGCGAGATGCATGTGTGTGGGAATCGCAGGGGCATGTGACGGGAATAAACAAGGGCGTTTGGACAATGGTGGGAAAGAGTCATCAAATCCAGTTGATGGAAATGATGTGGTGTGGGTGTGGGAATTGCAGATGCGGTCGGGGAAGGGAGCGGCCGTTCGGACGAGGTTTAGGCATCACAGAAGACCAATGGATTGGCAAGATTGAGACATGCAGGTGGGTCAAGTGGGAGTGATGTATGTGCAGAACACGGAGGAATGAGAGCATCCGGGAAAGGGTTAGGAAATTGAGACAAGGCAGTGGTCGTAGTGTGGCAAGTCGCGGTGTGCGGAGATGGTTGAAACCGTTTGGACAAGGGTTAGGAGACAATGCGGAAGACAAATGGAATAGAAACAGATCGAGGTGTTTGAAAGGAAATGCAAGCGAGAAGAGATGCATGTGCGATACCGGGAGGAGTCCGTTTGGGAGAGGTTTAGGAAATGGCACGAGAGCGAGGTGTTTGAACCGAGTTTGAAAGGAAACACAAGCAGACCGTGCGGGAGAGGTTTAGGGAATCAGATGGAGAGAACGGGAGGCGTTGAAGCATGCGCAATGGCAGGAGGCGTTTGAAAGGAAATGGTGCAGGCGGAGAAGGGCAAGGGAGAGGGTTTGGGAATGGAAATGAAATGAAGAGGGTTGAACATTTGAAAGCGAGTTGTTGGTGGATCGCAGGCTCAGGGAGATCGAGGGAAAGTCCGAGAGGATGACGCGGGAACACACGAGGCAGTGCGTGAGAAAGAGATCATGTGAACGCAAGCCATGCGTCAGGGCGAGGTTTAGGATACATCGTGGATGAGGTCAAGGTGTGCGACGGAGCAAGTCGGTGTGCGGAGATGGTTGAAAAGGTTTGGACAAGGGTTAGGAGACAACGTGGAAGGCAACTGCGTCGGGTTGAATGGAAACAGAACAAGGTGTGTATGCAAGCGAGAAGAGATGCATGTGCAAGACGTGGAGTCCGTTGGGGAGAGGTTTAGGAAATAAAATGGGGAGAGTTAGGGAAGCGTGGATGTGCTCGATGCATGCGAAATGGAGGGAGGGGTTGGAAAGAAAATGATGCAGGCAGAGAGGAGTGTAAGGGAGAGGGTCGGACGTTTGAAAGCAAGTCGATCAAGGGTCAGGGAGGTCGAGGGAGAGTTTGAGAGGGTGACACGTGAACGTGCGAGGCAGCACGTGAGAAAGAGATCATGTGAACGCAAGCAGTGCATTGGGGCGAGGTTTAGGAAAAGACAGCGCGGATGAGGTGGAAAGGGGGAAGAGAGTAGTTTGGAATGTGACAGGGGACAGAGCGAGCGAGTTGGGAGGTGGGTTAGGCAGGGCATCTTGGATGAAGGGTGTGGGGACAGAGATGGGTGCCGTGTGGCGGTGAGAGACGCCGAGCGAGATGCATGTGTGTGGGAATCGCAGGGGCATGTGACGGGAATAAACAAGGGCGTTTGGACAATGGTGGGAAAGAGTCATCAAATCCAGTTGATGGAAATGATGTGGTGTGGGTGTGGGAATTGCAGATGCGGTCGGGGAAGGGAGCGGCCGTTCGGACGAGGTTTAGGCATCACAGAAGACCAATGGATTGGCAAGATTGAGACATGCAGGTGGGTCAAGTGGGAGTGATGTATGTGCAGAACACGGAGGAATGAGAGCATCCGGGAAAGGGTTAGGAAATTGAGACAAGGCAGTGGTCGTAGTGTGGCAAGTCGCGGTGTGCGGAGATGGTTGAAACCGTTTGGACAAGGGTTAGGAGACAATGCGGAAGACAAATGGAATAGAAACAGATCGAGGTGTTTGAAAGGAAATGCAAGCGAGAAGAGATGCATGTGCGATACCGGGAGGAGTCCGTTTGGGAGAGGTTTAGGAAATGGCACGAGAGCGAGGTGTTTGAACCGAGTTTGAAAGGAAACACAAGCAGACCGTGCGGGAGAGGTTTAGGGAATCAGATGGAGAGAACGGGAGGCGTTGAAGCATGCGCAATGGCAGGAGGCGTTTGAAAGGAAATGGTGCAGGCGGAGAAGGGCAAGGGAGAGGGTTTGGGAATGGAAATGAAATGAAGAGGGTTGAACATTTGAAAGCGAGTTGTTGGTGGATCGCAGGCTCAGGGAGATCGAGGGAAAGTCCGAGAGGATGACGCGGGAACACACGAGGCAGTGCGTGAGAAAGAGATCATGTGAACGCAAGCCATGCGTCAGGGCGAGGTTTAGGATACATCGTGGATGAGGTCAAGGTGTGCGACGGAGCAAGTCGGTGTGCGGAGATGGTTGAAAAGGTTTGGACAAGGGTTAGGAGACAACGTGGAAGGCAACTGCGTCGGGTTGAATGGAAACAGAACAAGGTGTGTATGCAAGCGAGAAGAGATGCATGTGCAAGACGTGGAGTCCGTTGGGGAGAGGTTTAGGAAATAAAATGGGGAGAGTTAGGGAAGCGTGGATGTGCTCGATGCATGCGAAATGGAGGGAGGGGTTGGAAAGAAAATGATGCAGGCAGAGAGGAGTGTAAGGGAGAGGGTCGGACGTTTGAAAGCAAGTCGATCAAGGGTCAGGGAGGTCGAGGGAGAGTTTGAGAGGGTGACACGTGAACGTGCGAGGCAGCACGTGAGAAGAGATCATGTGAACGCAAGCAGTGCATTGGGGCGAGGTTTAGGAAAAGACAGCGCGGATGAGGTGGAAAGGGGGAAGAGAGTAGTTTGGAATGTGACAGGGGACAGAGCGAGCGAGTTGGGAGGTGGGTTAGGCAGGGCATCTTGGATGAAGGGTGTGGGGACAGAGATGGGTGCCGTGTGGCGGTGAGAGACGCCGAGCGAGATGCATGTGTGTGGGAATCGCAGGGGCATGTGACGGGAATAAACAAGGGCGTTTGGACAATGGTGGGAAAGAGTCATCAAATCCAGTTGATGGAAATGATGTGGTGTGGGTGTGGGAATTGCAGATGCGGTCGGGGAAGGGAGCGGCCGTTCGGACGAGGTTTAGGCATCACAGAAGACCAATGGATTGGCAAGATTGAGACATGCAGGTGGGTCAAGTGGGAGTGATGTATGTGCAGAACACGGAGGAATGAGAGCATCCGGGAAAGGGTTAGGAAATTGAGACAAGGCAGTGGTCGTAGTGTGGGCAAGTCGCGGTGTGCGGAGATGGTTGAAACCGTTTGGACAAGGGTTAGGAGACAATGCGGAAGACAAATGGAATAGAAACAGATCGAGGTGTTGAAAGGAAATGCAAGCGAGAAGAGATGCATGTGCGATACCGGGAGGAGTCCGTTTGGGAGAGGTTTAGGAAATGGCACGAGAGCGAGGTGTTTGAACCGAGTTTGAAAGGAAACACAAGCAGACCGTGCGGGAGAGGTTTAGGGAATCAGATGGAGAGAACGGGAGGCGTTGAAGCATGCGCAATGGCAGGAGGCGTTTGAAAGGAAATGGTGCAGGCGGAGAAGGGCAAGGGAGAGGGTTTGGGAATGGAAATGAAATGAAGAGGGGTTGAACATTTGAAAGCGAGTTGTTGGTGGATCGCAGGCTCAGGGAGATCGAGGGAAAGTCCGAGAGGATGACGCGGGAACACACGAGGCAGTGCGTGAGAAAGAGATCATGTGAACGCAAGCCATGCGTCAGGGCGAGGTTTAGGATACATCGTGGATGAGGTCAAGGTGTGCGACGGAGCAAGTCGGTGTGCGGAGATGGTTGAAAAGGTTTGGACAAGGGTTAGGAGACAACGTGGAAGGCAACTGCGTCGGGTTGAATGGAAACAGAACAAGGTGTGTATGCAAGCGAGAAGAGATGCATGTGCAAGACGTGGAGTCCGTTGGGGAGAGGTTTAGGAAATAAAATGGGGAGAGTTAGGGAAGCGTGGATGTGCTCGATGCATGCGAAATGGAGGGAGGGGTTGGAAAGAAAATGATGCAGGCAGAGAGGAGTGTAAGGGAGAGGGTCGGACGTTTGAAAGCAAGTCGATCAAGGGTCAGGGAGTCGAGGGAGAGTTTGAGAGGGTGACACGTGAACGTGCGAGGCAGCACGTGAGAAAGAGATCATGTGAACGCAAGCAGTGCATTGGGGCGAGGTTTAGGGAAAAGACAGCGCGGATGAGGTGGAAAGGGGGAAGAGAGTAGTTTGGAATGTGACAGGGGACAGAGCGAGCGAGTTGGGAGGTGGGTTAGGCAGGGCATCTTGATGAAGGGTGTGGGGACAGAGATGGGTGCCGTGTGGCGGTGAGAGACGCCGAGCGAGATGCATGTGTGTGGGAATCGCAGGGGCATGTGACGGGAATAAACAAGGGCGTTTGGACAATGGTGGGAAAGAGTCATCAAATCCAGTTGATGGAAATGATGTGGTGTGGGTGTGGGAATTGCAGATGCGGTCGGGGAAGGGAGCGGCCGTTCGGACGAGGTTTAGGCATCACAGAAGACCAATGGATTGGCAAGATTGAGACATGCAGGTGGGTCAAGTGGGAGTGATGTATGTGCAGAACACGGAGGAATGAGAGCATCCGGGAAAGGGTTAGGAAATTGAGACAAGGCAGTGGTCGTAGTGTGGCAAGTCGCGGTGTGCGGAGATGGTTGAAACCGTTTGGACAAGGGTTAGGAGACAATGCGGAAGACAAATGGAATAGAAACAGATCGAGGTGTTTGAAAGGAAATGCAAGCGAGAAGAGATGCATGTGCGATACCGGAGGAGTCCGTTTGGGAGAGGTTTAGGAAATGGCACGAGAGCGAGGTGTTTGAACCGAGTTTGAAAGGAAACACAAGCAGACCGTGCGGGAGAGGTTTAGGGAATCAGATGGAGAGAACGGGAGGCGTTGAAGCATGCGCAATGGCAGGAGGCGTTTGAAAGGAAATGGTGCAGGCGGAGAAGGGCAAGGGAGAGGGTTTGGGAATGGAAATGAAATGAAGAGGGTTGAACATTTGAAAGCGAGTTGTTGGTGGATCGCAGGCTCAGGGAGATCGAGGGAAAGTCCGAGAGGATGACGCGGGAACACACGAGGCAGTGCGTGAGAAAGAGATCATGTGAACGCAAGCCATGCGTCAGGGCGAGGTTTAGGATACATCGTGGATGAGGTCAAGGTGTGCGACGGAGCAAGTCGGTGTGCGGAGATGGTTGAAAAGGTTTGGACAAGGGTTAGGAGACAACGTGGAAGGCAACTGCGTCGGGTTGAATGGAAACAGAACAAGGTGTGTATGCAAGCGAGAAGAGATGCATGTGCAAGACGTGGAGTCCGTTGGGGAGAGGTTTAGGAAATAAAATGGGGAGAGTTAGGGAAGCGTGGATGTGCTCGATGCATGCGAAATGGAGGGAGGGGTTGGAAAGAAAATGATGCAGGCAGAGAGGAGTGTAAGGGGAGGGTCGGACGTTTGAAAGCAAGTCGATCAAGGGTCAGGGAGGTCGAGGGAGAGTTTGAGAGGGTGACACGTGAACGTGCGAGGCAGCACGTGAGAAAGAGATCATGTGAACGCAAGCAGTGCATTGGGGCGAGGTTTAGGAAAAGACAGCGCGGATGAGGTGGAAAGGGGAAGAGAGTAGTTTGGAATGTGACAGGGGACAGAGCGAGCGAGTTGGGAGGTGGGTTAGGCAGGGCATCTTGGATGAAGGGTGTGGGGACAGAGATGGGTGCCGTGTGGCGGTGAGAGACGCCGAGCGAGATGCATGTGTGTGGGAATCGCAGGGGCATGTGACGGGATAAACAAGGGCGTTTGGACAATGGTGGGAAAGAGTCATCAAATCCAGTTGATGGAAATGATGTGGTGTGGGTGTGGGAATTGCAGATGCGGTCGGGGAAGGGAGCGGCCGTTCGGACGAGGTTTAGGCATCACAGAAGACCAATGGATTGGCAAGATTGAGACATGCAGGTGGGTCAAGTGGGAGTGATGTATGTGCAGAACACGGAGGAATGAGAGCATCCGGGAAAGGGTTAGGAAATTGAGACAAGGCAGTGGTCGTAGTGTGGCAAGTCGCGGTGTGCGGAGATGGTTGAAACCGTTTGGACAAGGGTTAGGAGACAATGCGGAAGACAAATGGAATAGAAACAGATCGAGGTGTTTGAAAGGAAATGCAAGCGAGAAGAGATGCATGTGCGATACCGGAGGAGTCCGTTTGGGAGAGGTTTAGGAAATGGCACGAGAGCGAGGTGTTTGAACCGAGTTTGAAAGGAAACACAAGCAGACCGTGCGGGAGAGGTTTAGGGAATCAGATGGAGAGAACGGGAGGCGTTGAAGCATGCGCAATGGCAGGAGCGTTTGAAAGGAAATGGTGCAGGCGGAGAAGGGCAAGGGAGAGGGTTTGGGAATGGAAATGAAATGAAGAGGGTTGAACATTTGAAAGCGAGTTGTTGGTGGATCGCAGGCTCAGGGAGATCGAGGGAAAGTCCGAGAGGATGACGCGGGAACACACGAGGCAGTGCGTGAGAAAGAGATCATGTGAACGCAAGCCATGCGTCAGGGCGAGGTTTAGGATACATCGTGGATGAGGTCAAGGTGTGCGACGGAGCAAGTCGGTGTGCGGAGATGGTTGAAAAGGTTTGGACAAGGGTTAGGAGACAACGTGGAAGGCAACTGCGTCGGGTTGAATGGAAACAGAACAAGGGTGTATGCAAGCGAGAAGAGATGCATGTGCAAGACGTGGAGTCCGTTGGGGAGAGGTTTAGGAAATAAAATGGGGAGAGTTAGGGAAGCGTGGATGTGCTCGATGCATGCGAAATGGAGGGAGGGGTTGGAAAGAAAATGATGCAGGCAGAGAGGAGTGTAAGGGAGAGGGTCGGACGTTTGAAAGCAAGTCGATCAAGGGTCAGGGAGGTCGAGGGAGAGTTTGAGAGGGTGACACGTGAACGTGCGAGGCAGCACGTGAGAAAGAGATCATGTGAACGCAAGCAGTGCATTGGGGCGAGGTTTAGGAAAAGACAGCGCGGATGAGGTGGAAAGGGGAAGAGAGTAGTTTGGAATGTGACAGGGGACAGAGCGAGCGAGTTGGGAGGTGGGTTAGGCAGGGCATCTTGGATGAAGGGTGTGGGGACAGAGATGGGTGCCGTGTGTGTGGCGGTGAGAGACGCCGAGCGAGATGCATGTGTGTGGGAATCGCAGGGGCATGTGACGGGAATAAACAAGGGCGTTTGGACAATGGTGGGAAAGAGTCATCAAATCCAGTTGATGGAAATGATGTGGTGTGGGTGTGGGAATTGCAGATGCGGTCGGGGAAGGGAGCGGCCGTTCGGACGAGGTTTAGGCATCACAGAAGACCAATGGATTGGCAAGATTGAGACATGCAGGTGGGTCAAGTGGGAGTGATGTATGTGCAGAACACGGAGGAATGAGAGCATCCGGGAAAGGGTTAGGAAATTGAGACAAGGCAGTGGTCGTAGTGTGGCAAGTCGCGGTGTGCGGAGATGGTTGAAACCGTTTGGACAAGGGTTAGGAGACAATGCGGAAGACAAATGGAATAAAACAGATCGAGGTGTTTGAAAGGAAATGCAAGCGAGAAGAGATGCATGTGCGATACCGGGGAGTCCGTTTGGGAGAGGTTTAGGAAATGGCACGAGAGCGAGGTGTTTGAACCGAGTTTGAAAGGAAACACAAGCAGACCGTGCGGGAGAGGTTTAGGAATCAGATGGAGAGAACGGGAGGCGTTGAAGCATGCGCAATGGCAGGAGGCGTTTGAAAGGAAATGGTGCAGGCGGAGAAGGGCAAGGGAGAGGGTTTGGGAATGGAAATGAAATGAAGAGGGTTGAACATTTGAAAGCGAGTTGTTGGTGGATCGCAGGCTCAGGGAGATCGAGGGAAAGTCCGAGAGGATGACGCGGGAACACACGAGGCAGTGCGTGAGAAAGAGATCATGTGAACGCAAGCCATGCGTCAGGGCGAGGTTTAGGATACATCGTGGATGAGGTCAAGGTGTGCGACGGAGCAAGTCGGTGTGCGGAGATGGTTGAAAAAGGTTTGGACAAGGGTTAGGAGACAACGTGGAAGGCAACTGCGTCGGGTTGAATGGAAACAGAACAAGGTGTGTATGCAAGCGAGAAGAGATGCATGTGCAAGACGTGGAGTCCGTTGGGGAGAGGTTTAGGAAATAAAATGGGGAGAGTTAGGGAAGCGTGGATGTGCTCGATGCATGCGAAATGGAGGGAGGGGTTGGAAAGAAAATGATGCAGGCAGAGAGGAGTGTAAGGGAGAGGGTCGGACGTTTGAAAGCAAGTCGATCAAGGGTCAGGGAGGTCGAGGGAGAGTTTGAGAGGTGACACGTGAACGTGCGAGGCAGCACGTGAGAAAGAGATCATGTGAACGCAAGCAGTGCATTGGGGCGAGGTTTAGGAAAAGACAGCGCGGATGAGGTGGAAAGGGAGAAGAGAGTAGTTTGGAATGGACAGGGGACAGAGCGAGCGAGTTGGGA
>JAACJK010000142.1:0-15534 GCA_013368325.1 Ephemerocybe angulata
ACGAGTGAGACAGGGAACATACGATTCACCCGGTCCAAGAACGGCACTATGACCTGCTAATTGCTGACCGCCCAAGCTTACGTGTGCTCCAAGAAACCCCAGTGCGTACATAATATATCCATGGGGGTAAACTGTACCGCTGGGTTGGCCCAACGGTAACGAGCTCTTTTTCGCCTCGCGAATGAGCTGGTTCGACCCCCGCTTGTGTCTACTTTTTACATATGTATATATTTTATTACCCGCCGCTGGTATCTTACAAAACGGTCTTTGGCATGTGGCTTTCCATTGTTCAGAGTACATAGCGCGATCCATTTATTTTGTGCTCCGATCCATTCATATTGTGCTCGCACTTCGACAATAAACCTGAACGTCCATACACCATGATGCACCATTGGACTTGGAATTACTCAGGCCGATGTCCATACACCACACGATGCACCGTTGGACTTTGCAATATGAACGCCGACAGGCTGGGGTCGCTGCAGCTCCAGGCGTGACGCTACAGCGGTATCCTCTCGCGGGGGCAATGAACGACGCATATTGAGGCCAAACGAATACTGGGGTGCAAGAGACTTTCAAGAACGTCCCAAAGCAACACAAGATCCGGCGAGTCTTAGGGACTGTTTAGGCTGGGGACTTGTCGTTAGAATGGGAATTGCGCTGTGAACTCTGCGCCGGTGTCCCGCACTAACCAGGCAATAGACGAACATTTATCATACGCCACGGACACCACGCCCGTGCACCACGCACGACCAAGTCCCACAAACTACGCCTGACGCACTATACACTACTACCCACGTACAACGCACCGACCAACCTCCATACACCACGGGCACCCCGCGCGTGCACCACGCACGACCAAGTCCCACAAACTACGCCTGACGCACTATACACTACTACCCACATACAACGCACCGACCACGGTCCATACACCACGGGCACCCCGCGCGTGCACCACGCACGACCAAGTCCCACAAACTACGCCCGACGCACTATACACTACAAGCCACATACAACGCACCGACCACGGTCTATACACCACGGACGACAAACACAACGCGACACACCATGCGCCACGCCTAGCACCACGGACGGCACAAGCACTACAGGGGGATAGACTACTGGTCATTTGACACACCGCAGACCGCGCACAACATGATGCACCAAGTTGCACTATACATCACCTGCCTCGTGCGGTGCATTACAGGGACCCCCAGAGACGATACTCAGCCCATACACCACGGACGATGGATCCGCGACGCAGCATGTACCAAGTCACCACCCTACTGAGGGCGAGAAGTCCCCTCTCTTTCTGTGACGTCTCTGTTGCACCAGTTGGCCGGACTTATTCGAACACAGAGAGTACCACAATGAAAAAAAAAAAACATGATCTGACTAACCTCTGCCAAACCTCCGCTTGAACTTAGCTGCAGGAATTTTTCATGTGCACACATTTCCATTGAATATGTGGGCACGGGAAAGGTATTTACAATACAGGCGACAGGGCAACACAAGGGCACGTATACAGAGAATGAACACGAGGCAAACACATGTACAGTCCTCGATTTACAGAAAGGTCTAAGTCCATGGGGGAAAGGAAAATGCGACGTAACAGGCAGCAAGCTGCATGAGGACGGTAACCAGATCGAGAGGAAGGATCAGAAAGAATTGAGTGGGGAGGGGAGTGGGGGATGGAAAGTCAGAATGTCCGAATCGTGGAGAGGGGAGTGGGGGATGGAAAGACAGAATGTCCGAATCACAATGAGAGCGTGGAACAGGGTATGGATCGAAAGGTAACACAGAATGAGACGATGAGTCATAACAGGCAGAGTGAACAAAAAGGGTCAGGAAAATCTTTTGGAGTAGGGTCAGGGACGCCTCGTGCGGAGGATGCGGAAGAGGTGAAGGAAAGGATCACGTAAAGACTGTGGTTGTCGCATCACCAGGATACAACAGAGTGGATCATCGACATCAACGTCGGACCTAACAAAGACTAAGAGTTGAGTAATCGTCCAGAGGTCTAAGCCAAATACAATCTACTGGGAAACACACCTTTTAGACCGAGATTCTGAAGTAGAAGGGGGCGGGATGTTCTCATCGGCAGATCGCTTCACGCCACGGTAGGGATTGGTTGCGATGAGCGTGTCAAAGCACTTGCTCACGTCCTCAACCAAACCCTTCCAACTGTCGCGTGAGTCGTCTCTATATAACTCAGGGCCTGGAGCAGCTGCCCGACCCCACCATAACATGAGCATCATGAGAGACACCGTTCCACTCGGACCCGATCTTCGAACGTAAGTCCATGCAATCGGATACGGGGAGGGGATCGTCGTAGATGGGGGCTGGTAGAATGCCGTCGGAAGCACGAAAAGGGGCTGAAAGGACTTCCACCATCGCATGATCGCTATGCCGATGTCGGAGGGGTCGTCGATGAAGGGCGGTCGTGCGTGATTACGTGCTCCATGCGAACCCTTGGCTGTCCATTTAGCCCACTCTTCAGGTCGGTCCCTCACCGGCAGTGCTCCCTGAAAGGATGAGGATGGTCGAAGTACTCTACAATGAGGCATTAGTCGACTATACCTTCGCATGAGCACCGAAACCAAGACCTCGTTCCAGTGTGTCCCACTTCCCGACAAGGTTACCCCACACAGCACCAAGGTTAGTATCACTCAAGTCAGCCATCGCTGCCGTGTACCATCCAGGGTCGCCGGGAGGGGCAGCCAGGTTCTTCGCCACAGGCGCAGAGTAGAAGAGGGTGTTGGTCCCAATTTGCTGCAGTCTCTCTCGAGTTAAAGAGGGGGCGGGCATTCTCTTGGATCGACGAACGCCACCCACTCCCGCGGAGCTAGGATCAGGCACTTGAGAGGGGGCATGACTCACAGCGTTTGAGTGGATAGCCGTCGACTCCTGCGCAGCCGACGGACCCTCTAAGTTGGCAGGCTGATCGGCTGATGACTCGGCAGAAGTCGAAATGTTAGACGAAGGTGTTGCCTGTGTGTTCGAGATGGAATCTGGACTGGCAGAGGCTCTTGAGGCCGAGGACTAGGATCGATGATCACACGCGAAGAAGGAGAGCTAGGCTCGAGATCGGTGGGCAGAGTGGAAGTTGAATTGGGCGACCGAACACCAGACGCCGATATCGCTCGAGGGTGGCCTGGGAGGAAGGTGGAGTGGAGATGATTGAGTGTGCAGGCGAAGTGACGTTGGGGAGCCGAGATTCAGAGGACGAATTCAGCTCAACGCCGGGTTGAGAAGAATTCGGAATGGAGGTGGAAGCAGTGGAGCACGTGGGCGAAGCGACTGGTGACTGGGGCGGCAGATTTCCAGATGTTACTTAGGCTCGAACCCAGGATTAGAAGACTGAGAAGAATGCGGGAGGGGGTGGAAGCAGCGGAGTGCGCGGGAGAAGCGATGGAAGGCTGAGAAGAGGGCGGAAGGGAGGTCAGAGCTGTGGAGCGCGCGGGTGAAGTGACGGTTGACAGGGATTGCGGACTTCCAGATGTTGACTTAGGCTCGAACCCGCGCTGAGAAGGCTGAGAAGGGGCGGGAGGGAGGTAAAAGTGGTGGAGTGCGCGGGCGGAGCGACGGTTGCAAAGGGGGACCGAATTACAGATGTTGCACTAAGCCCAAATTCAGGCTGAGAAGAAGGCGGGATGGAGGTGGAAGCAGCAGAGCGCATGGGTGAAGCGACCGTTGGCTCCACTGGAGGCTGTGACATGTCGAAATTGTGGGTAGGAAAGAAGGGAGGAGAGGATTCTAGCATACCCGGCGCGAAGGTAGGCGCGGATGTGGCTGCTGCGTGGCAAGTGAGCGGGATGTCATCTGTCAAATTCACGTCGAGAAAGTTTGAGCCAGTGTTCAAGTGTGATTCGGATAGAGGTGGGGTTCCGTTTGGACCCAAGGAAATTTTGGACAAGTCAGACCAATCTAGCGATACATGAGCGAAACCCATATTCAAATAACATGAGGGCACTTACATTCTGCACCGGTAAGGGACTCGAGCGGTCCAGAGAATGTAGGATACGAGGTTGAGAGCCCCGAAGTCCAGGAACGACCCCCAGTTTGATCCGTACTGATAGCAGAAAGCAGGTGTCGCGGAATTCGAGGCGGACTGGGCAAGCGCAGAGAAGGCCCGTTTGGGGAATGAGAGCATCCATGTTCATTCGAAGGAAGGAGATCGTTACCCGCGGAAGGGCTAGAATAAGAATACTGTCGTTCTCTGAAGCCTTAGATCCATCCTCGCAGGGGAGACTAGTACCAGCGGATGAGCTCAAAATAGACAGGTCATCGGATTCAGAAGACCCCGATGTCACTGAGGAAGCTGAGGTCGGCGAAGCGCGAGCGGAATTTGCTGTTGCCGTGCTTTTACCTGGTAACGATAAGTTCAGTCCGCAGGCTTGGAACAGAGGGATCCAAATACGTACTCTGCTGTGGATCTGGATCTCCCGATTGCAGAGAAGCTGGCTCAGACACTGCACAGTGGTCGAGTCAGAGGAGAGATATGCGAAACCACCGAGAGTCAACGTACCAAATACGTGGCGTTTCGCAAAGCGAGCGACCGCCTCAACATACAGTCTATCATGGTCAACCCAAGAAGACGAGAACAAAGGGGTGTCATCCTTGTCACCGAATTGAAGGCTAGACAATGCGAGAAACATATGGTAAGCTAAGTGGATATCATTGAAAAAAGCGGACACATACGTCCATGCCGAGATCTTCCCACTAGAGTCCGGGACCGGCCCGACAAGGGTGACAAGAGCCATCAAACCAGCTTTACGAACCGGAGGATCAACGACGGCTTTCAGAATTGCAGGGAGGAGATTGATATGTCTATGCACATGTTAGAGTACCGGCCAAAAATTAAATTGAATCGACATGCCTTTGTCGATCCTTGGGAGAAAGCTCAACTTCGTCGTCATTGTCCTTCTGATTGCCCATCAAATCGACATAGTCGTCCACCGCTTTCAGCTTGTCATCCGTCGCTTTGGAATAGAGCTCCTGGCAGACGCCATGCCAAAGCTTGAGCTTTTTCTTACCAGTAATACCCAGCTCTTCACATCGCACATCGACAGCTGCGCGAACTTCGTCGGGATACAACTTTGAATATGCTTCATACGCCTTGGGGCCCCGAGTGCGGGGAGAGTAGATCGCCTTGAGGACCTTGGCAGGAACGGTCACGGCTACTTTCCTGCTCCGGGCATTACACCTCCACCTGTACCAGTCTCGAAGACGCTGCTCCGGTGTGAGCTTCAATATGAATCTAAACCCAGATAGCCTACTCACCGCCTGGAGCTTCTCGAGCCTATTTCTGTAGGTGGCTAATTGCTCGTCGTTTAGATCGTTGACTTCATATCCAGGGAATAGTTCGTCGATAAGGGGATTTTCACTGAGATAACGAGCGTAGACCATCGTCCAGAATGGCTTGTAGTGGCGGGTGATCTGGCATTTCTCATACTCAGGGAGTAGACAAGTAAGGAGTTTGAGTTGGGCTGGAGAAGCCCAGCCTGCAGGTGCCATTGCAAAAGTGGGGATTGGAGAGTTCAAAATCGTATAGACCTTGCACTACTTGAATAATTTGAAGTCCCCTCACACCATGATGACTTCAATCGCATATGGATAAGCACATCCTTAACGGAACATACATGCCCTACGAGGACTATTCGCGTCCGACAATCCAAAGTCTAGCTAGTAGTGTCAAATTTGCGCCTTCGAAAGCATATCTCAGTGTATCTCAGAGTAAACAGATATCAATACAGGGCGGATATCTATAAAGTCCTTCTTAGTAGCGTACATCCTGTCCAACACTATATCCGCCCTCCCATAGTCGAACCTAGCAACCATCCCTCCGTCTTCTATTCTATGGCCAACGAGTCTAACACCAACAAGGAGAGGAGCACGGGCCGCGGCCTGCGGCTCTCTTTGCCGATGAGAGACATGCTGACCTCGATGATTCGCGCCATTGATCTGCGTAGGTACTCCACTGCTCACACTAGAATACTCAATCTAACCAATACAACTAGGTCGCCTTATGATCAATGCCGCCGCTCAGCAAGAGTACGAGTACCGTAAGCTTCTCTTCTCTCCTAGCTCTTCTTCTCTCTCCTCCGCTCAGTTGCTTCTTTCGGTTCCTTCTTTTCATTATGTGCATATTTGACCAATCTCCGCATTAGATCCTGAGACCTGTAATGTGTGTGAGGGCGCTGGGTTTTTGATGGTTCCAAACGCGCCTCCTCCGTCCGACTCAGAGGACGAGTCTGATGTCGAGGTGAACGCAGAGGAAGATGATGATGTGAAAGTTGAGGACGACGGGGGAATCATTTCAAGCCTTGTGACTCATGGTGCGTATAGCTCGAGTCATTTCCAGAAGCTCGGTGCTCATTTCATGGTCTTCCCTACTCAGGCGCGCTTCCCGCGCTTCCTTCCGCGCAGACTAGTGGCGCTAGTGCTTCGATTCTCCCAGGCTCCGCTGGAGCCGCGCCCCCTGCCGCGGCCGCCACCGTCCCAACATCGCCGCACTCACCATTTCTCCCACTCCAGCTACCTCTGCCCCAGCCATTGTCACGGGCACCAATGCCACTGCTGTCCCTGCCCCTATCGCTATACCCGTGGTTGGAGCTGTTCCCCCTGCTGCTCAAGCTGCAGCCCCCGTCGCCCCTAACGTCCCGACCAGCGCCGTCGCCGCTCTCACTGGGGTCGTCACTGCTGCTGCTGGCCTGGGTCCCTACCCTATCTCCACGGTGATCCCCGGGTTCCACTCCCTTGGTCCGAACAGTGCAACCCCTCAGACCCCGCCCCAGCCCTTGAACGCCGTCTTCACTGGGTATGGAGGTAAGTCTTCTACTACGGCTTCTGCTTCTAAAGATCTAATTTGTTCTCTCCAAATAGAAGAGCGTTACTATGCGATTACCAAGGGTGTTCGTGTTGGAATATACGGAGGATGGTAAGTCGAACTTCTATTAATTTGCTTCTATATGGCTGGACATTCCCGCAGGCAGAACACCTCGCCCTACGTAACCGGAGTGGCATCGGCCAGCTTCAGCCGCCATCGCAGCCTCGAGGCTGCCTTCCAGGCGTACGAGGTGGCTTTCAACCGGGGCATTGTGGCTTACGTCTAGAATCGCAATTCTCGGGACTTGAAGGACTTTGCTCGACTATGTGTTTTGCTGTGCGACTCGTACTTGTACTTTGCTACCCCCGTGCCAATATATACATATGTGTGTGTCTCCGACGTTATGAGTATCGCAAGGCACATTTTATTGAGTTTTTGGATGAGATATTCGAGGTTCTGGGATTAGGCGCCCGTTCGGCATCCTATCTCGGCAGCGATGACATTGGGACTCCGCAGCCGGCAATAACCGAGGTCAGAGGACTTAGCGATTTCTCAGGTTTGGAGGAGCAGACAAGGGATCAGCAGGCATAATATAGCGTTATACTGTAAAGTAAAACCTTCAAATGGTGATTGAAGCCCAATTCATGTCTGTAAGGATGTTTCTCAACGCGTCCGTTGAGCAGAACTCGAGAGACTAACAGACAAGAGGTCATGTTCGCGACTTTGGGATCTCGGCAATACCATGGGCTCGAGATGGGATTGGGGACTACGTTGGCTGTATTTGCTGGGCTCTGGGATGTAGCTGAGAACCACCATGCCATTTATTTCATTCAAGGTGCATCGTGCAGTCGAGAGGGCACCGGTTAAGCTCGCGTGAATCGCAGGACGCCAACATATGGGTTTCGGAGCATCCAAGTGGTCGCACGAGTCATTGCTTGGCCTTATCATCTTCAAGAGGTCAGTTCAACGATATTCTATAGTTTTGTAACCTATATATATAGTTATATTTGACCCGCATACAAAAGGTCGACATTCCAATCGAGTTGACTATGGGCATTTCAAGTCGAATCGTTGCATTTCTTAGTGATGCTATAAATATCATTTCCTGGACATTGATGTATACCTAATTCAAACATATGCGCAATCGATATATTTTGCGACCGATAAGACTGTTATCGCACAACGGGATGCCATGGAATATCAATATCTATGTTTGCGCGAAACTCAGAGAACCCGTTTGTACATCGCGATTGGCTCGCACGCCATCCAAATCGGGAAACATCAGATTGGGATCGGGGATGGATATATTTGGCAATCCCTGTCGTCCTTCTTTAGATCCAATATTTAACTCGACCTGGGGAATGCGTACAACTCCAGATCCTCTTGCTACCCAACCTCACACCTCATATCCAACATGCCATTGGCCTCCAGTTAGTCGTTTCCCAGTCTTCATTTTTTCCCCTCTCACCCTACGTCCCCCTAGGCCTTGCCTTAGCCATCACCGCTCTGCTAGATGAAGGCTGGTCCGCGGTATGTGTCGCCGACTTCATAGTCGGCGCCATCGGATACAACGAGACTTTGTTAGCACGAGGGTCAACCGAGATCCACTGGCGCGTGTTCTGGAACCGTTGGCTCCTAGTCCGCGCTCTCCCTGCCACACCCCCAAACACTGACCGCGCTCTCTTTGAGATGGCATACCGCGATGTGAGTCGTCGTTATTGTCCATTTTCCCTACTTACACAGTTCCAAAAGCGCGTCATCCACTCCTCGCTCAGGCTCGCCATCCGTTCGCGCAGGTCGGGCGTCCCCTCCATCGTCGACGCCACCTCTTCCCAACGAGGCCTTGTCAGGCTCCGCGCGTGTCTGCGCAAGATCGTGTTCAGCGGCGAGTTCGACTTCGACCGCTACCTCAACCGCACTGTGTCGATGTCCGACGCCCCCCTCTTCGAAACCCTCTACGGGCCTCAGGCCTCCCGCCGTGTTCGTCGTAGCCAGCGCTAATCCAAATTTAGCATCACTCCCGACCCCGCGCGCTCTCGCGCACTCAAAAGCCATGGACCGCGCAGTGTATAATGTGTAGATTTTTTTTCTTGTACATCTTGTATCTACACATTCTCCCATCTCGCCAATCCCACCTTTCTGTACCCTTTGCATTGATAAGATTGCCTGAGCGCTTACGCGCTCTAAGTTGCCCGGACTCATTGACAGGGCTGTGAGTCAATCGCACTAGAAGCTGGGAACGTGTCCCAGCTTCTCTTCTTTTCCCAACCCGGCAATGGAATGCTCGTTGACAGGGGGCGCGTGAAGCGGGCTGGTGCATCTACATCATCCGCTGACGTCCTTCCGTCGATACCCGCCAGCAAATGCACCTATACCGGGCACTCCGCCTCTCCTGGAAGGTGCCACTTAACTCAAATAGAAGACCGAAGTGAGCTCCGTCATCCGCTTAAGTTTGTTCAAGTGGCTGGTTCTGCGTGGCTCGGGACCTTAATTCTTTCGACCTTAGTGTCGAATACGAGTCGAATAGACAACTCACGCTCGCGAATAGTTGCGAAGTCCCGCTATTGCGTAAGTATTATGTCATTGAATAGATGCATACCCTTATAAGCAACACCGCAGTATAAAGTCCCCACTCTCTTATGTTTTTACCTTTGACTTAAAGCCTCATAACCATGTCCACGGTCAGTTTCAATGCAATGGGATGATCCGCTAAGTTCTGATCTTCAATCAGTAGTCACTACCTCGTCCCGATCCGGTACAAATGATCATCTTGGTCGAGAACGCCAATGATTTTGGCGAAGCCGTGAAGGCTGATCGAGGAGCCGCGTGGCTTGACGACTTCTTTGATTATTGGACGCAGCGTTGGCCAGGCCGCCGTAAAGGGCGGGATATGACTAAGTACTTAAGAGAGGAGAGAGAGGTAGGTAACATAACCTGCTAGTAGTGCTATGGGCTGATACCTAGTCTAGCTGGTCCGGCAAATTCTGACGGAAATACCGACGAGCACCGGGAACATAATGAGCGAAAACGGCTGCTACGCTGGGGGTTAGAGGTTGATGTTGTGTTCCGCCACTGGCTCAGCATCAACGAGCCACGCCGTGCACGCCTTTCACCCTGAGGGCACCTTTGCATAGTCATAAGTAGTAATGTACAGTGTCAGCGATAGAAATTGCCTAAGTCCCACAAGCGATCAGTGCGTACTCGAAGTAGGTTACTACGACTAGAGTCCAGCGCTACCAAATCCTCGGCTTCGTACTTGAGCAACCGTGATATCCACAAAGTGTTGGTGAACACAATGCACTGGGTGGGGGTATACTGCATGACAGGAGTGCGCCCCAAGACAGAGATAAAGTCTCTGCGCTTTGCTGTGAGGAAGCGATATGTACCCCAGAGGTCCTCCTTGACTTCGACATCCTTCATCTCGTGCATTTGCTTCATCCTATCCTCTAGTTGCCCTCGGTAGCGATGAATCAGGTATCCGTGTAGCGCCGCAGATATGGGCCCATATATATCTTCAAAGCTTTCAAGGGATGTGAGGGATGTGGGGTATGGAGGTAATCCTGCGAGGGCTGCAAAGCAGCTTGGGCTGAGCTCAACGGCATCGAGGACGAGCATATCTTCACCGTGAATGAAACGCTCGAGTAGTGGCTTCGATCTTGAGCATGGTATCTCCATTCGAGCATGTCGCAAGACGGCGTCGGGGAGGATAGGTGGCGGCTTGGTTCGTATGTATTGTCGGTGGTTTTCGGCTTTTCTCTTCGCCACAACCCTGGGCATATGTCAGCGTGGTCATAATGGCCATATCCTGCGCAGTGCTTACTCTGGTCTAAGCGCCAAGGCTGCACGTCGGCTCCTTCGGGCTTTCTTTTTCTCCTCCAAAGTAAAATATTTTGCATTTCTTCCCATCGAGGAAGGGTTTGAAGTCCCGGGTGATTGTAGTGTAACGTTTTGGTAAGTGTAGGAGTGGGCGATGGTCAAAGCTATCCTAGGCCGACCTGGCCGGACATTGATTTCTGAAAGTCTGCGCCGAGCGCACCAATGCAACGTCACCGGTCATTGCCCCTCTTTCACCAAACCATGCCTAAGGACTCAAGAAAAATGGGTAAGAATACCAAGATAAAGATGTCAGCATATACGCCCACAACACTTGACGCTCCCCCACCCATTATCGACTCTCAATTGACAACGTCTCGCACCCTGCAGACTAGGAAACTCAAGAGTCGGGATCTCGGAGGGTTCAAATTAGAAACGCAGCAGGCTTCCGTTTCAGGGGATGTGTGCACCTGATGCCACAGTCAATGACACACGAACCACGGAGGAGATACTTGCAACGTGGATCGATGCGGGCGAGCAGAATGGTTGGGACCCAGCGTATATTGATAGTTTCCTCGAGAAAGACATGAGGCCTCCTGGGGAGGACCCCGAAGGCTTACGCACTCAGATGAGCCCACAAAAAGACCTACGGGCCAAGGAGTGTGTGGCTTTCTTATTTCTCAGTGACTATACTGACCCCAAGGCAGGATCGAGCCAAACATGAATGGACTAAGCACATTGACATGTACCTGGTCCGCCTTCTCTGTTTGGAAGGCCGAGGAAACAGTCCACCGGATACCTGCCTCCAGTGTAAGACTGATCTCAAAGCAGAATATCGCTGTCTGAGCTGCGATAATACAAGCCTCATGTGTGGGCTTGCACCAAGGCGACCCACTCACATCAACCGCTCCATCGAATTCAGGTGAGCTATTTTTGAATCAACGGATGACACATTCTACTCATATAAGCCCCGCTTGTTCCATTCAGAAGTGGAACGGTCACTATTTTGCCAAAACTTCACTCAAGACCTTGGGGCTCCGCCTTCAGCTTGGGCACGTCTCAGGTGAGATATGCCCGATGCCAGACACAGCCTGGGGAGACGACTTTACTATAATCGACACCGACGGTGTTCACTCGGTTGGCATTGATTTCTGCACCTGTGGTGCGTCCACGAAAGGTCAAGTAGATCAGCTTCTGGAACGAAGGCTGTATCCTGCGACAACAATCAATCCGAAGTCAGCGGCGACCTTTCGTGTTCTAGAAGTCTTTGAACTTCTGCAGTATGAATCTAAGGTCTCACCCTATGAGCTCTACAACACCATCTCGCGCCTCACAGATAACACAGGTCTTGTTGCAGTGAAGGTATGTTGATTCTACGTTACATCCTCCGTGATTTTACTGACTTTAACTGAATGACCTTAGGATAGATATCCTAGCTTCCTCAGAATGGTGCATGAGTGGAGGCACCTGAAGCTCTGAAGCGATCGAGGCGCGGCCATGATCCAATTCGATCAGCGGCGGAGACTGAGGAAGGAGAATGCGCTCTGCTCTGTCCGCCATGCCCGCATCCGAATATCAATATGCCCGAGGGCTGGGAGGATGAGCCCGAGGAGACTAGGTAAGGTCGATTATCTAGTATCTGCCATCCAGTCTAACCCTCAAATAGATATATTCACGCACTCAATCTGGCGCTTGACGCCTGCTTCCGCTTGAAGCGAAAAGATGTCTCAAGCGAGAATGCCGATCCTGGGCTGAGTAATGGGTTCTCCTACTTCGTCAAGCAGTCGAAGTTTTCCAATTACCTGGAAGAACACAAGGATGAGGTGGAGCCCAAGAGCACTTGTTCCCGTCACGACGCGGTGAACCTGGCTGACGTGAGTCCTGGACAAGGCTATGCGGCATCTGGTGTTGCCACGGTAGAGTGCGCCCGACATAATATGAAACGCCCAGCAGCAGTGTGCGATCTGCAGAAGGGAGAGCGGTGAGTTCCTTCCAATGCATATGTGTAGTCCTGGAACATATACTAATTATATTAAGGTATTGCAATATGGACTTTATCCTACACTGGGGATTGTTGTCATGGCGCTCGGTATTCTGCGTACCTCTTTATCTCCTATGACATCGCATGTCAATGGTCAAAGTACCTGATGGGCCGCCTGGCGAAGATTGACCCGCAGGCGCCTATCCTTCGGCCTGAGTCTAAAACACGCTTCATGGTCCCGAAGTTCCACCTCCCGGCCCACATTACATCATGCCACACCAAGTACGCATTCATGTACACCCCAGGTGCTGGGCTGGGTGACGGGGAAGCGCCAGAGCGAGGATGGGGCGAAGCTAACCCCTTAGCGCCGAGTACTCGAGAAATGGGCCCGGGAACGCGGCGGGATACTCTCGACTACAACTTCGGCGATTACAATTGGCGGAAAATAATGGATTTAGGTATATTATCTTCTCATTCTCGCATCCGCGATCGGAACTAAGGACTTGTCGATAGGTTCTTCCCTAGGAAAGAAGATGGACACGGCTCTTTCGAAGCTGGCGGAGAACACTATAGCTCACCAAGAACTTGAAGAGACCCTTGATTCAAGTATGGTGGAGGAATGGAAAGCGGCAATGGTTGCCTGGGAGCATGATCCAGTTGGAAACCCAAATCCATTCGAGACGTCTGTGGCTTCCCCAACTCAAGTCGCCGTTCGACGGGTACTTGCTGAGGAAGAAGCCGCAGAAATCGCAGAAGGGAAGGATACATCGCTAAGCCCGGATACGCCACCCAGTGTCCTAATCTCCCGAGGTATTGACTTGGAGTCTGACCAGTACGTATTCTTCCGACTTCTATTCCCTACTCGGTCTCAATGACGGCTCACCTTAGACGGTTTCTGAAACATGAGATGAAGCAGACTTGGACACACTCCAGGGACCGAGAGCTTACGCGGATTCAACTTCGCTCAAACGCACTTGTACGGCGCATTGACGCTTGGTATCAAGTCCTGCAGCTCTACATCCCATCCACGATTCTCCTACGACAGAAGGCAACCGGACCCAAGACAGTTCCGCCATATGACCTCCCAATATGGCTTCCATCACAGATCGGTAAGAAGACACCCGTCGATTCCAAATTGGTGGACATCGAGTACCAGCTTCGCGAGGCGCAAGCGCAAGAAGCGCTGAGTACATTGAGGAGAAGCCTGCAGCGGCGGGTAACCGTGTACGATCTCAAGAACCGATGGCTCCGAGGGCAATCACCGAACACCAAAGCACTGAATCTACTCGGTAACATCGAATCTCAAATCGGGTGGGCTCGTGATGAGTACCGCCAGGCTCGGTCTGCTCTCTTGGTGCTCGGAGACATGCTAGGTAAGGTCGGACTTGCGAATACATACCGCCCCCTCGAAGACAACGACATTAGGGCAATGGCTAGCCCTATCCTGGACAGAGAGGAAGAAACTATGACGTTGAAACAGAAGGAGAAGGCGAAGCGAAAGACAGGTGAAACCAAGCGCACGATTTCGTGGATATGGAGACATGGAACTGCGGCGGACGAGAATCATACGGAGTTTGAGACTGAAAGTAAGTTGGATAAGTCGCGTAATTTTACATTCACTTATTCTTTGCAGCCATTAAGGTCGAATGGGCAAAGTCAAGGGCAAGGGCTTCACGATATCAGGAAGAGGTGTTGATTGTGAAGGAGGAGATGCGACGCACATTGAGGTTCTTTGAATGGAAAGAAGCCGAGTGGTACAAATGTGGGGGGCGAGGGAGGCACACGGTGATATTTCTGACGAATATAGCGAGGGTCTCCAGGCATACGCCAAGAGACAGGGAGCTATATGTCTTGGCCTCAAGAGAAAGTTTGAACACATGTGGAAGGGTGTGGACGAGCAGATTGCTATCGCGGTGGCTGAGATTCGTGACCCAGAATTATTCTACAAGAGGCGAAAGGAGGAGGCACAAGCCGTCGCAGACCCTTCAGTTGATGTCGAAATGGAGGACGTAGAATGAGACCTATGTAAAATGTTGTATTACTTATATCATCAAATTGGGTGTGCTATTTGAGTTTGGAAAGTCTCTGCACAGAAAGCAGTGGGAATCGATGGATGAGCTGGCCGGGAAGTTGTCCCCGTGGCCGTGGTGTGCGGGTTGCGCATTGATTGATGCTCAATTTTGTGGTGCGAGGGCTTGTTCGACGGTTGTCAGTGAGAGGATCTCAGAATTGAAAACGCCGTGGTGTGCGAATTTTTGTGCGTTGTGTATCAGACAATTTCCAATTGCGTGGTGCGCGGGTTTGGTCAATGGTTGTCTGGTATCCTGACTCATATAAGCGCCGTGGTGCGAGTCTAGTTGTGCATGAGACACCCGGGATTCCCCCCTGTGGTGTATAGCCTTGTGCAATGGCAATTGAGAGGCCTTGTACAAGTCTCAGATTGTGCATAATTAGTCTCATAGGTTTGGGCCTTACAGATAGGTTGGCATGGAGATCACCGAGCCAGGTGATATGCCCACCGAGCCAGCTGGTACGTTGAAGGCGGCGCCTCTGAATGTACAGAAGATAGGGACAACACAGGAGATGTCTACATGTCTGGTAAATCACGTACCATAATCGGAGCTTAAGTTAAGCGCTGGCAGATTAAGCGCTGGGTTAATTGAGGGGCTACATGCGGGCAACCTTTCCATGATGGCCGATGTCGTGCACTACGATACTGTTACGGGTCTGCTTTTCGGTCGTATTTGTGCCTCGCACCACGGTGGGAGGGTCATGGTTGGCGATACACTACTGTTGATAAGCGCTGACAGCGCGGATTAGGGAATCACCGAATTTCGGTGATCAACATTTGAGTCCCTTGGTGCACGGCAACAGTAGTAGGAGATCGAGGGTGCGTGGTGCAGTGAGTATT
>JAACJK010000216.1:0-10942 GCA_013368325.1 Ephemerocybe angulata
GGAGTCCGTTTGGGAGAGGTTTAGGAAATGGCACGAGAGCGAGGTGTTTGAACCGAGTTTGAAAGGAACACAAGCAGACCGTGCGGGAGAGGTTTAGGGAATCAGATGGAGAACGGGAGGCGTTGAAGCATGCGCAATGGCAGGAGGCGTTTGAAAGGAAATGGTGCAGGCGGAGAAGGGCAAGGGAGAGGGTTTGGGATGGAAATGAAATGAAGAGGGTTGAACATTTGAAAGCGAGTTGTTGGTGGATCGCAGGCTCAGGGAGATCGAGGGAAAGTCCGAGAGGATGACGCGGGAACACACGAGGCAGTGCGTGAGAAAGAGATCATGTGAACGCAAGCCATGCGTCAGGGCGAGGGTTTAGGATACATCGTGGATGAGGTCAAGGTGTGCGACGGAGCAAGTCGGTGTGCGGAGATGGTTGAAAAGGTTTGGACAAGGGTTAGGAGACAACGTGGAAGGCAACTGCGTCGGGTTGAATGGAAACAGAACAAGGTGTGTATGCAAGCGAGAAGAGATGCATGTGCAAGACGTGGAGTCCGTTGGGGAGAGGTTTAGGAAATAAAATGGGGAGAGTTAGGGAAGCGTGGATGTGCTCAATGCATGCGAAATGGAGGGAGGGGTTGGAAAGAAAATGATGCAGGCAGAGAGGAGTGTAAGGGAGAGGGTCGGACGTTTGAAAGCAAGTCGATCAAGGGTCAGGGAGGTCGAGGGAGAGTTTGAGAGGGTGACACGTGAACGTGCGAGGCAGCACGTGAGAAAGAGATCATGTGAACGCAAGCAGTGCATTGGGGGCGAGGTTTAGGAAAAGACAGCGCGGATGAGGTGGAAAGGGGGAAGAGAGTAGTTTGGAATGTGACAGGGGACAGAGCGAGCGAGTTGGGAGGTGGGTTAGGCAGGGCATCTTGGATGAAGGGTGTGGGGACAGAGATGGTGCCGTGTGGCGGTGAGAGACGCGAGCGAGATGCATGTGTGGAATCGCAGGGGCATGTGACGGGAATAACAAGGGCGTTTGGACAATGGTGGGAAAGAGTCATCAATCCAGTCCAGTTGATGGAAATGATGTGGTGTGGGTGTGGGAATTGCAGATGCGGTCGGGGAAGGGAGCGGCCGTTCGGACGAGGTTTAGGCATCACAGAAGACCAATGGATTGGCAAGATTGAGACATGCAGGTGGGTCAAGTGGGAGTGATGTATGTGCAGAACACGGAGGAATGAGAGCATCCGGGAAAGGGTTAGGAAATTGAGACAAGGCAGTGGTCGTAGTGTGGCAAGTCGCGGTGTGCGGAGATGGTTGAAACCGTTTGGACAAGGGTTAGGAGACAATGCGGAAGACAAATGGAATAGAAACAGATCGAGGTGTTTGAAAGGAAATGCAAGCGAGAAGAGATGCATGTGCGATACCGGGAGGAGTCCGTTTGGGAGAGGTTTAGGAAATGGCACGAGAGCGAGGTGTTTGAACCGAGTTTGAAAGGAAACACAAGCAGACCGTGCGGGAGAGGTTTAGGGAATCAGATGGAGAGAACGGGAGGCGTTGAAGCATGCGCAATGGCAGGAGGCGTTTGAAAGGAAATGGTGCAGGCGGAGAAGGGCAAGGGAGAGGGTTTGGGAATGGAAATGAAATGAAGAGGGTTGAACATTTGAAAGCGAGTTGTTGGTGGATCGCAGGCTCAGGGAGATCGAGGGAAAGTCCGAGAGGATGACGCGGGAACACACGAGGCAGTGCGTGAGAAAGAGATCATGTGAACGCAAGCCATGCGTCAGGGCGAGGTTTAGGATACATCGTGGATGAGGTCAAGGTGTGCGACGGAGCAAGTCGGTGTGGCGGATGGTTGAAAAGGTTTGGACAAGGGTTAGGAGACAACGTGGAAGGCAACTGCGTCGGGTTGAATGGAAACAGAACAAGGTGTGTGCAAGCGAGAAAGATGCATGTGCAAGACGTGGAGTCCGTTGGGGAGAGGTTTAGGAAATAAAATGGGGAGAGTTAGGGAAGCGTGGATGTGCTCGATGCATGCGAAATGGAGGGAGGGAAGAAAATGATGCAGGCAGAGAGGAGTGTAAGGGAGAGGGTCGGACGTTTGAAAGCAAGTCGATCAAGGGTCAGGGAGGTCGAGGGAGAGTTTGAGAGGGTGACACGTGAACGTGCGAGGCAGCACGTGAGAAAGAGATCATGTGAACGCAAGCAGTGCATTGGGGCGAGGTTTAGGAAAAGACAGCGCGGATGAGGTGGAAAGGGGAAGAGAGTAGTTTGGAATGTGACAGGGGACAGAGCGAGCGAGTTGGGAGGTGGGTTAGGCAGGGCATCTTGGATGAAGGGTGTGGGACAGAGATGGGTGCCGTGTGGCGGTGAGAGACGCCGAGCGAGATGCATGTGTGTGGAAATCGCAGGGGCATGTGACGGGAATAAACAAGGCGTTTGGACAATGGTGGGAAAGAGTCATCAAATCCAGTTGATGGAAATGATGTGGTGTGGGTGTGGGAATTGCAGATGCGGTCGGGGGAAGGGAGCGGCCGTTCGGACGAGGTTTAGGCATCACAGAAGACCAATGGATTGGCAAGATTGAGACATGCAGGTGGGTCAAGTGGGAGTGATGTATGTGCAGAACACGGAGGAATGAGAGCATCCGGGAAAGGGTTAGGAAATTGAGACAAGGCAGTGGTCGTAGTGTGGCAAGTCGCGGTGTGCGGAGATGGTTGAAACCGTTTGGACAAGGGTTAGGAGACAATGCGGAAGACAAATGGAATAGAAACAGATCGAGGTGTTTGAAAGGAAATGCAAGCGAGAAGAGATGCATGTGCGATACCGGGAGGAGTCCGTTTGGGAGAGGTTTAGGAAATGGCACGAGAGCGAGGTGTTTGAACCGAGTTTGAAAGGAAACACAAGCAGACCGTGCGGGAGAGGTTTAGGGAATCAGATGGAGAGAACGGGAGGCGTTGAAGCATGCGCAATGGCAGGAGGCGTTTGAAAGGAAATGGTGCAGGCGGAGAAGGGCAAGGGAGAGGGTTTGGGAATGGAAATGAAATGAAGAGGGTTGAACATTTGAAAGCGAGTTGTTGGTGGATCGCAGGCTCAGGGAGATCGAGGGAAAGTCCGAGAGGATGACGCGGGAACACACGAGGCAGTGCGTGAGAAAGAGATCATGTGAACGCAAGCCATGCGTCAGGGCGAGGTTTAGGATACATCGTGGATGAGGTCAAGGTGTGCGACGGAGCAAGTCGGTGTGCGGAGATGGTTGAAAAGGTTTGGACAAGGGTTAGGAGACAACGTGGAAGGCAACTGCGTCGGGTTGAATGGAAACAGAACAAGGTGTGTATGCAAGCGAGAAGAGATGCATGTGCAAGACGTGGAGTCCGTTGGGGAGAGGTTTAGGAAATAAAATGGGGAGAGTTAGGGAAGCGTGGATGTGCTCGATGCATGCGAAATGGAGGAGGGGTTGGAAAGAAAATGATGCAGGCAGAGAGGAGTGTAAGGGAGAGGGTCGGACGTTTGAAAGCAAGTCGATCAAGGGTCAGGGAGGTCGAGGGAGAGTTTGAGAGGGTGACACGTGAACGTGCGAGGCAGCACGTGAGAAAGAGATCATGTGAACGCAAGCAGTGCATTGGGGCGAGGTTTAGGAAAGACAGCGCGGATGAGGTGGAAAGGGGGAAGAGAGTAGTTTGGAATGTGACAGGGGACAGAGCGAGCGAGTTGGGAGGTGGGTTAGGCAGGGCATCTTGGATGAAGGGTGTGGGGACAGAGATGGGTGCCGTGTGGCGGTGAGAGACGCCGAGCGAGATGCATGTGTGTGGGAATCGCAGGGGCATGTGACGGGAATAAACAAGGGCGTTTGGACAATGGTGGAAAGAGTCATCAAATCCAGTTGATGGAAATGATGTGGTGTGGGTGTGGGAATTGCAGATGCGGTCGGGGAAGGGAGCGGCCGTTCGGACGAGGTTTAGGCATCACAGAAGACCAATGGATTGGCAAGATTGAGACATGCAGGTGGGTCAAGTGGGAGTGATGTATGTGCAGAACACGGAGGAATGAGAGCATCCGGGAAAGGGTTAGGAAATTGAGACAAGGCAGTGGTCGTAGTGTGGCAAGTCGCGGTGTGCGGAGATGGTTGAAACCGTTTGGACAAGGGTTAGGAGACAATGCGGAAGACAAATGGAATAGAAACAGATCGAGGTGTTTGAAAGGAAATGCAAGCGAGAAGAGATGCATGTGCGATACGGGAGGAGTCCGTTTGGGAGAGTTTAGGAAATGGCACGAGAGCGAGGTGTTTGAACCGAGTTTGAAAGGAAAACAAGCAGACCGTGCGGGAGAGGTTTAGGGAATCAGATGGAGAGAACGGGAGGCGTTGAAGCATGCGCAATGGCAGGAGGCGTTTGAAAGGAAATGGTGCAGGCGGAGAAGGGCAAGGGAGAGGTTTGGGAATGGAAATGAAATGAAGAGGGTTGAACATTTGAAAGCGAGTTGTTGGTGGATCGCAGGCTCAGGGAGATCGAGGGAAAGTCCGAGAGGATGACGCGGGAACACACGAGGCAGTGCGTGAGAAAGAGATCATGTGAACGCAAGCCATGCGTCAGGGCGAGGTTTAGGATACATCGTGGATGAGGTCAAGGTGTGCGACGGAGCAAGTCGGTGTGCGGAGATGGTTGAAAAGGTTTGGACAAGGGTTAGGAGACAACGTGGAAGGCAACTGCGTCGGGTTGAATGGAAACAGAACAAGGTGTGTATGCAAGCGAGAAGAGATGCATGTGCAAGACGTGGAGTCCGTTGGGGAGAGGTTTAGGAAATAAAATGGGGAGAGTTAGGGAAGCGTGGATGTGCTCGATGCATGCGAAATGGAGGGAGGGGTTGGAAAGAAATGATGCAGGCAGAGAGGAGTGTAAGGGAGAGGGTCGGACGTTTTGAAAGCAAGTCGATCAAGGGTCAGGGAGGTCGAGGGAGAGTTTGAGAGGGTGACACGTGAACGTGCGAGGCAGCACGTGAGAAAGAGATCATGTGAACGCAAGCAGTGCATTGGGGCGAGGTTTAGGAAAAGACAGCGCGGATGAGGTGGAAAGGGGGAAGAGAGTAGTTTGGAATGTGACAGGGGACAGAGCGAGCGAGTTGGGAGGTGGGTTAGGCAGGGCATCTTGGATGAAGGGTGTGGGGACAGAGATGGGTGCCGTGTGGCGGTGAGAGACGCCGAGCGAGATGCATGTGTGTGGGAATCGCAGGGGCATGTGACGGGAATAAACAAGGGCGTTTGGACAATGGTGGGAAAGAGTCATCAAATCCAGTTGATGGAAATGATGTGGTGTGGGTGTGGGAATTGCAGATGCGGTCGGGGAAGGGAGCGGCGTTCGGACGAGGTTTAGGCATCACAGAAGACCAATGGATTGGCAAGATTGAGACATGCAGGTGGGTCAAGTGGGAGTGATGTATGTGCAGAACACGGAGGAATGAGAGCATCCGGGAAAGGGTTAGGAAATTGAGACAAGGCAGTGGTCGTAGTGTGGCAAGTCGCGGTGTGCGGAGATGGTTGAAACCGTTTGGACAAGGGTTAGGAGACAATGCGGAAGACAAATGGAATAGAAACAGATCGAGGTGTTTGAAAGGAAATGCAAGCGAGAAGAGATGCATGTGCGATACCGGAGGAGTCCGTTTGGGAGAGGTTTAGGAAATGGCACGAGAGCGAGGTGTTTTGAACCGAGTTTGAAAGGAAACACAAGCAGACCGTGCGGGAGAGGTTTAGGGAATCAGATGGAGAGAACGGGAGGCGTTGAAGCATGCGCAATGGCAGGAGGCGTTTGAAAGGAAATGGTGCAGGCGGAGAAGGGCAAGGGAGAGGGTTTGGGAATGGAAATGAAATGAAGAGGGTTGAACATTTGAAAGCGAGTTGTTGGTGGATCGCAGGCTCAGGGAGATCGAGGGAAAGTCCGAGAGGATGACGCGGGAACACACGAGGCAGTGCGTGAGAAAGAGATCATGTGAACGCAAGCCATGCGTCAGGGCGAGGTTTAGGATACATCGTGGATGAGGTCAAGGTGTGCGACGGAGCAAGTCGGTGTGCGGAGATGGTTGAAAAGGTTTGGACAAGGGTTAGGAGACAACGTGGAAGGCAACTGCGTCGGGTTGAATGGAAACAGAACAAGGGTGTATGCAAGCGAGAAGAGATGCATGTGCAAGACGTGGAGTCCGTTGGGGAGAGGTTTAGGAAATAAAATGGGGAGAGTTAGGGAAGCGTGGATGTGCTCGATGCATGCGAAATGGAGGGAGGGGTTGGAAAGAAAATGATGCAGGCAGAGAGGAGTGTAAGGGAGAGGGTCGGACGTTTGAAAGCAAGTCGATCAAGGGTCAGGGAGGTCGAGGGAGAGTTTGAGAGGGTGACACGTGAACGTGCGAGGCAGCACGTGAGAAAGAGATCATGTGAACGCAAGCAGTGCATTGGGGCGAGGTTTAGGAAAAGACAGCGCGGATGAGGTGGAAAGGGGGAGAGAGTAGTTTGGAATGTGACAGGGGACAGAGCGAGCGAGTTGGGAGGTGGGTTAGGCAGGGCATCTTGGATGAAGGGTGGGGACAGAGATGGGTGCCGTGTGGCGGTGAGAGACGCCGAGCGAGATGCATGTGTGTGGGAATCGCAGGGGCATGTGACGGGAATAAACAAGGGCGTTTGGACAATGGTGGGAAGAGTCATCAAATCCAGTTGATGGAAATGATGTGGTGTGGGTGTGGGAATTGCAGATGCGGTCGGGGAAGGGAGCGGCCGTTCGGACGAGGTTTAGGCATCACAGAAGACCAATGGATTGGCAAGATTGAGACATGCAGGTGGGTCAAGTGGAGTGATGTATGTGCAGAACACGGAGGAATGAGAGCATCCGGGAAAGGGTTAGGAAATTGAGACAAGGCAGTGGTCGTAGTGTGGCAAGTCGCGGTGTGCGGAGATGGTTGAAACCGTTTGGACAAGGGTTAGGAGACAATGCGGAAGACAAATGGAATAGAAACAGATCGAGGTGTTTGAAAGGAAATGCAAGCGAGAAGAGATGCATGTGCGATACCGGGAGGAGTCCGTTTGGGAGAGGTTTAGGAAATGGCACGAGAGCGAGGTGTTTGAACCGAGTTTGAAAGGAAACACAAGCAGACCGTGCGGGAGAGGTTTAGGGAATCAGATGGAGAGAACGGGAGGCGTTGAAGCATGCGCAATGGCAGGAGGCGTTTGAAAGGAAATGGTGCAGGCGGAGAAGGGCAAGGGAGAGGGTTTGGGAATGGAAATGAAATGAAGAGGGTTGAACATTTGAAAGCGAGTTGTTGGTGGATCGCAGGCTCAGGGAGATCGAGGGAAAGTCCGAGAGGATGACGCGGGAACACACGAGGCAGTGCGTGAGAAAGAGATCATGTGAACGCAAGCCATGCGTCAGGGCGAGGTTTAGGATACATCGTGGATGAGGTCAAGGTGTGCGACGGAGCAAGTCGTGTGCGGAGATGGTTGAAAAGGTTTGGACAAGGGTTAGGAGACAACGTGGAAGGCAACTGCGTCGGGTTGAATGGAAACAGAACAAGGTGTGTATGCAAGCGAGAAGAGATGCATGTGCAAGACGTGGAGTCCGTTGGGGAGAGGTTTAGGAAATAAAATGGGGAGAGTTAGGGAAGCGTGGATGTGCTCGATGCATGCGAAATGGAGGGAGGGGTTGGAAAGAAAATGATGCAGGCAGAGAGGAGTGTAAGGGAGAGGGTCGGACGTTTGAAAGCAAGTCGATCAAGGGTCAGGGAGGTCGAGGAGAGTTTGAGAGGGTGACACGTGAACGTGCGAGGCAGCACGTGAGAAAGATCATGTGAACGCAAGCAGTGCATTGGGGCGAGGTTTAGGAAAAGACAGCGCGGATGAGGTGGAAAGGGGGAAGAGAGTAGTTTGGAATGTGACAGGGGACAGAGCGAGCGAGTTGGGAGGTGGGTTAGGCAGGGCATCTTGGATGAAGGGTGTGGGGACAGAGATGGGTGCCGTGTGGCGGTGAGAGACGCCGAGCGAGATGCATGTGTGTGGGAATCGCAGGGGCATGTGACGGGAATAAACAAGGGCGTTTGGACAATGGTGGGAAAGAGTCATCAAATCCAGTTGATGGAAATGATGTGGTGTGGGTGTGGGAATTGCAGATGCGGTCGGGGAAGGGAGCGGCCGTTCGGACGAGGTTTAGGCATCACAGAAGACCAATGGATTGGCAAGATTGAGACATGCAGGTGGGTCAAGTGGGAGTGATGTATGTGCAGAACACGGAGGAATGAGAGCATCCGGGAAAGGGTTAGGAAATTGAGACAAGGCAGTGGTCGTAGTGTGGCAAGTCGCGGTGTGCGGAGATGGTTGAAACCGTTTGGACAAGGGTTAGGAGACAATGCGGAAGACAAATGGAATAGAAACAGATCGAGGTGTTTGAAAGGAAATGCAAGCGAGAAGAGATGCATGTGCGATACCGGGAGGAGTCCGTTTGGGAGAGGTTTAGGAAATGGCACGAGAGCGAGGTGTTTGAACCGAGTTTGAAAGGAAACACAAGCAGACCGTGCGGGAGAGGTTTAGGGAATCAGATGGAGAGAACGGGAGGCGTTGAAGCATGCGCAATGGCAGGAGGCGTTTGAAAGGAAATGGTGCAGGCGGAGAAGGGCAAGGGAGAGGGTTTGGGAATGGAAATGAAATGAAGAGGGTTGAACATTTGAAAGCGAGTTGTTGGTGGATCGCAGGCTCAGGGAGATCGAGGGAAAGTCCGAGAGGATGACGGGGAACACACGAGGCAGTGCGTGAGAAAGAGATCATGTGAACGCAAGCCATGCGTCAGGGCGAGGTTTAGGATACATCGTGGATGAGGTCAAGGTGTGCGACGGAGCAAGTCGGTGTGCGGAGATGGTTGAAAAGGTTTGGACAAGGGTTAGGAGACAACGTGGAAGGCAACTGCGTCGGGTTGAATGGAAACAGAACAAGGTGTGTATGCAAGCGAGAAGAGATGCATGTGCAAGACGTGGAGTCCGTTGGGGAGAGGTTTAGGAAATAAAATGGGGAGAGTTAGGGAAGCGTGGATGTGCTCGATGCATGCGAAATGGAGGGAGGGGTGGAAAGAAAATGATGCAGGCAGAGAGGAGTGTAAGGGAGAGGTCGGACGTTTGAAAGCAAGTCGATCAAGGGTCAGGGAGGTCGAGGGAGAGTTTGAGAGGGTGACACGTGAACGTGCGAGGCAGCACGTGAGAAAGAGATCATGTGAACGCAAGCAGTGCATTGGGGCGAGGTTTAGGAAAGACAGCGCGGATGAGGTGGAAAGGGGGAAGAGAGTAGTTTGGAATGTGACAGGGACAGAGCGAGCGAGTTGGGAGGTGGGTTAGGCAGGGCATCTTGGATGAAGGGTGTGGGGACAGAGATGGGTGCCGTGTGGCGGTGAGAGACGCCGAGCGAGATGCATGTGTGTGGGAATCGCAGGGGCATGTGACGGAATAAAAAGGGCGTTTGGACAATGGTGGGAAAGAGTCATCAAATCCAGTTGATGGAAATGATGTGGTGTGGGTGTGGGAATTGCAGATGCGGTCGGGGAAGGGAGCGGCCGTTCGGACGAGGTTTAGGCATCACAGAAGACCAATGGATTGGCAAGATTGAGACATGCAGGTGGGTCAAGTGGGAGTGATGTATGTGCAGAACACGGAGGAATGAGAGCATCCGGGAAAGGGTTAGGAAATTGAGACAAGGCAGTGGTCGTAGTGTGGCAAGTCGCGGTGTGCGGAGATGGTTGAAACCGTTTGGACAAGGTTAGGAGACAATGCGGAAGACAAATGGAATAGAAACAGATCGAGGTGTTTGAAAGGAAATGCAAGCGAGAAGAGATGCATGTGCGATACCGGGAGGAGTCCGTTTGGGAGAGGTTTAGGAAATGGCACGAGAGCGAGGTGTTTGAACGAGTTTGAAAGGAAACACAAGCAGACCGTGCGGAGAGGTTTAGGGAATCAGATGGAGAGAACGGGAGGCGTTGAAGCATGCGCAATGGCAGGAGGCGTTTGAAAGGAAATGGTGCAGGCGGAGAAGGGCAAGGGAGAGGGTTTGGGAATGGAAATGAAATGAAGAGGGTTGAACATTTGAAAGCGAGTTGTTGGTGGATCGCAGGCTCAGGGAGATCGAGGGAAAGTCCGAGAGGATGACGCGGGAACACACGAGGCAGTGCGTGAGAAAGAGATCATGTGAACGCAAGCCATGCGTCAGGGCGAGGTTTAGGATACATCGTGGATGAGGTCAAGGTGTGCGACGGAGCAAGTCGGTGTGCGGAGATGGTTGAAAAGGTTTGGACAAGGGTTAGGAGACAACGTGGAAGGCAACTGCGTCGGGTTGAATGGAAACAGAACAAGGTGTGTATGCAAGCGAGAAGAGATGCATGTGCAAGACGTGGAGTCCGTTGGGGAGAGGTTTAGGAAATAAAATGGGGAGAGTTAGGGAAGCGTGGATGTGCTCGATGCATGCGAAATGGAGGGAGGGTTGGAAAGAAAATGATGCAGGCAGAGAGGAGTGTAAGGGAGAGGGTCGGACGTTTGAAAGCAAGTCGATCAAGGGTCAGGGAGGTCGAGGGAGAGTTTGAGAGGGTGACACGTGAACGTGCGAGGCAGCACGTGAGAAAGAGATCATGTGAACGCAAGCAGTGCATTGGGGCGAGGTTTAGGAAAAGACAGCGCGGATGAGGTGGAAAGGGGGGAAGAGAGTAGTTTGGAATGTGACAGGGGACAGAGCGAGCGAGTTGGGAGGTGGTTAGGCAGGGCATCTTGGATGAAGGGTGTGGGGACAGAGATGGGTGCCGTGTGGCGGTGAGAGACGCCGAGCGAGATGCATGTGTGTGGGAATCGCAGGGGCATGTGACGGGAATAAACAAGGGCGTTTGGACAATGGTGGGAAAGAGTCATCAAATCCAGTTGATGGAAATGATGTGGTGTGGGTGTGGAATTGCAGATGCGGTCGGGA
>JAACJK010000211.1:0-21301 GCA_013368325.1 Ephemerocybe angulata
GGAGAGTTGAGAGGGCGACACGTGAACGTGCGAGGCAGCACGTGAGAAAGAGATCATGTGAACGCAAGCAGTGCATTGGGGCGAGGTTTAGGAAAAGACAGCGCGGATGAGGTGGAAAGGGAGAAGAGAGTAGTTTGGAATGCGACAGGGGACAGAGGAGTGAGTTGGGAGGAGGGTTAGGCAGGGCATCTTGGATGAAGGGTGTGGGGACAGAGATGGGTGCCGTGTTGGATGCGGGCGGTGAGAGACGACGCCGAGCGAGATGCATGTGTGTGGGAATCGCAGGGGCATGTGACGGGAATAAACAAGGCGTTTGGACAAGGTGGGAAAGAGTCATCAAATCCGGTTGATGGAAATGATGTGGCGTGGCCGTGGGAATTGCAGATGCGGTCGGGGAAGAGAGCGGCCGTTCGGACGAGGTTTAGGCATCACAGAAGATCAATGAATTGGCAAGATTGAGACATGCTGGTGGGTCAAGTGGGAGTGATGTATGTGAGAACACGGAGGAATGAGAGCATCCGGGAAAGGGTTAGGAAATTGAGACAAGGCAGTGGTCGTAGAGTGGCGAGTCGCGGTGTGCGGAGACGGTTGAAACCGTTTGGACAAGGGTTAGGAGACAATGCGGAAGACAAATGGAATGGAAACAGATCGAGGCGTTTGAAAGGAAAGGCAAGCGAGAAGAGATGCATGTGCGATACGGGGAGTCCGTTTGGGAGAGGTTTAGGAAATGGAACGAGAGCGAGGTGTTTGTTTTGAAAGGAACACAAGCAGACCGTGCGGGAGAGGTTTAGGGAATCAGATGGGAGAACGGGGAGTGTTGAAGCATGCGCAATGGCAGGAGGTGTTTGAAAGGAAATGATGCAGGCGGAGAAGGGCAAGGGAGAGGGTTTGGGAATGGAAATGAAATGAAGAGGTCGAACATTTGAAAGCGAGCTGTTGGTGGATCGCAGGCTCAGGGAGATCGAGGGAAAGTCCGAGAGGGTGACACGGGAACACACGAGGCAGTGCGTGAGAAAGAGATCATGTGAACGCAAGCCATGCGTCAGGGCGAGGTTTAGGATACATCGTGGATGAGGTCAAGGTGTGCGACGGAGCAAGTCGGTGTGCGGAGATGGTTGAAAACGTTTGGACAAGGGTTAGGAGACAACGCGGAAGGCAAATGTGTCGGGTTGAATGGAAACAGAACAAGGTGTTTATGCAAGCGAGAAGAGATGCATGTGCAAGACGTGGAGTCCGTTGGGAGAGGTTTAGGAATAAAATGGGGAGAGTTAGGGAAGCGTGGATGTGGTCGATGCATGCGAAATGGAGGGAGGGGTTGGAAAGAAAAAATGATGCAGGTGGAGAGGAGTGTAAGGGAGAGGGTTGGACGTTTGAAAGCAAGTCGATCAAGGGTCAGGGAGGTCGAGGAGAGTTTGAGAGGGTGACACGTGAACGTGCGAGCAGCACGTGAGAAAGAGATCATGTGAACGCAAGCAGTGCATTGGGGCGAGGTTTAGGAAAAGACAGCGCGGATGAGGTGGAAAGGGAGAAGAGAGTAGTTTGGAATGGACAGGGGACAGAGGGAGTGAGTTGGAGGGGGTTAGGCAGGGCATCTTGGATGAAGGGTGTGGGGACAGAGATGGGTGCCGTGTTGGATGCGGGCGGTGAGAGACGACGCCGAGCGAGATGCATGTGTGTGGGAATCGCGGGCATGTGACGGGAATAAACAAAGGCGTTTGGACAATGGTGGGAAAGAGTCATCAAATCCGGTTGATGGAAAATTGTGGCGTGGCGTGGGAATTGCAGATGCGGTCGGGGAGAGAGCGGCCGTTCGGACGAGGTTTAGGCATCACAGAAGATCAATGAATTGGCAAGATTGAGACATGCTGGTGGGTCAAGTGGGAGTGATGTATGTGCAGAACACGGAGGAATGAGAGCATCCGGGAAAGGGTTAGGAAATTGAGACAAGGCAGTGGTCGTAGAGTGGCGAGTTGCGGTGTGCGGAGATGGTTGAAACGTTTGGACAAGGGTTAGGAGACAATGCGGAAGACAAATGGAATGGAAACAGATCGAGGCGTTTGAAAGGAAAGGCAAGCGAGAAGAGATGCATGTGCGATACGGGGAGTCCGTTTGGAGAGGTTTAGGAAATGGAACGAGAGCGAGGTGTTTGAACCGAGTTTGAAAGGAAACACAAGCAGACCGTGCGGGAGAGGTTTAGGGAATCAGATGGAGAGAACGGGGAGTGTTGAAGCATGCGCAATGGCAGGAGGTGTTTGAAAGGAAATGATGCAGGCGGAGAAGGCAAGGGAGAGGGTTTGGGAATGGAAATGAAATGAAGAGGTCGACACATTTGAAAGCGAGCTGTTGGTGGATCGCAGGCTCAGGGAGATCGGGGAAAGTCCGAGAGGGTGACACGGGAACACACGAGGCAGTGCGTGAGAAAGAGATCATGTGAACGCAAGCCATGCGTCAGGGCGAGGTTTAGGATACATCGTGGATGAGGTCAAGGTGTGCGACGGAGCAAGTCGGTGTGCGGAGATGGTTGAAAACGTTTGGACAAGGGTTAGGAGACAACGCGGAAGGCAAATGTGTCGGGTTGAATGGAAACAGAACAAGGTGTTTATGCAAGCGAGAAGAGATGCATGTGCAAGACGTGGAGTCCGTTGGGGAGAGTTTAGGAAATAAAATGGGGAGAGTTAGGGAAGCGTGGATGTGGTCGATGCATGCGAAATGGAGGGAGGGGTTGGAAGAAAATGATGCAGGTGGAGAGGAGTGTAAGGGAGAGGGTTGGACGTTTGAAAGCAAGTCGATCAAGGGTCAGGGAGGTCGAGGGAGAGTTTGAGAGGGCGACACGTGAACGTGCGAGGCAGCACGTGAGAAAGAGATCATGTGAACGCAAGCAGTGCATTGGGGCGAGGTTAGGAAAAGACAGCGCGGATGAGGTGGAAAGGGAGAAGAGAGTAGTTTGGAATGGACAGGGGACAGAGCGAGTGAGTTGGGAGGAGGGTTAGGCAGGGCATCTTGGATGAAGGGTGTGGGGACAGAGATGGGTGCCGTGTTGGATGCGGGCGGTGAGAGACGACGCCGAGCGAGATGCATGTGTGTGGGAATCGCAGGGGCATGTGACGGGATAAACAAAAGGGTTTGGACAATGGTGGGAAAGAGTCATCAAATCGGTTGATGGAAATGATGTGGCGTGGGCGTGGGAATTGCAGATGCGGTCGGGGAAGAGAGCGGCCGTTCGACGAGGTTTAGGCATCACAGAAGATCAATGAATTGGCAAGATTGAGACATGCTGGTGGGTCAAGTGGGAGTGATGTATGTGCAGAACACGGAGGAATGAGAGCATCCGGGAAAGGGTTAGGAAATTGAGACAAGGCAGTGGTCGTAGAGTGGCGAGTTCGCGGTGTGCGGAGATGGTTGAAACGTTTGGACAAGGGTTAGGAGACAATGCGGAAGACAAATGGAATGGAAACAGATCGAGGCGTTTGAAAGGAAAGGCAAGCGAGAAGAGATGCATGTGCGATACGGGGTCCGTTTGGGAGAGTTTAGGAAATGGAACGAGAGCGAGGTGTTTGAACCGAGTTTGAAAGGAAACACAAGCAGACCGTGCGGGAGAGGTTTAGGGAATCAGATGGAGAGAACGGGGAGTTTGAAGCATGCGCAATGGCAGGAGTGTTTGAAAGGAAATGATGCAGGCGGGAGAAGGGCAAGGGAGAGGGTTTGGGAATGGAAATGAAATGAAGAGGGTCGAACATTTGAAAGCGAGTTGTTGGTGGATCGCAGGCTCAGGGAGATCGAGGGAAAGTCCGAGAGGGTGACACGGGAACACGAGGCAGTGCGTGAGAAAGAGATCATGTGAACGCAAGCCATGCGTCAGGGCGAGGTTTAGGATACATCGTGGATGAGGTCAAGGTGTGCGACGGAGCAAGTCGGTGTGCGGAGATGGTTGAAAACGTTTGGACAAGGGTTAGGAGACAACGCGGAAGGCAAATGTGTCGGGTTGAATGGAAACAGAACAAGGTGTTTATGCAAGCGAGAAGAGATGCATGTGCAAGACGTGGAGTCCGTTGGGGAGAGGTTTAGGAAATAAAATGGGGAGAGTTAGGGAAGCGTGGATGTGGTCGATGCATGCGAAATGGAGGGAGGGGTTGGAAAGAAAATGATGCAGGTGGAGAGGAGTGTAAGGGAGAGGGTTGGACGTTTGAAAGCAAGTCGATCAAGGGTCAGGGAGGTCGAGGGAGAGTTTGAGAGGGTGACACGTGAACGTGCGAGGCAGCACGTGAGAAAGAGATCATGTGAACGCAGCAGTGCATTGGGGGAGGTTTAGGAAAAGACAGCACGGATGAGGTGGAAAGGGAGAAGAGAGTAGTTTGGAATGGACAGGGACAGAGGGAGTGAGTTGGGAGGAGGGTTAGGCAGGGCATCTTGGATGAAGGGTGTGGGACAGAGATGGGTGCCGTGTTGGATGCGGGCGGTGAGAGATGACGCCGAGCGAGATGCATGTGTGTGGGAATCGCAGGGGCATGTGACGGGAATAAACAAAGTTTGGACAAGGTGGGAAAGAGTCATCAAATCCGGTTGATGGAAATGATGTGGCGGGTGGGAATTGCAGATGCGGTCGGGGAAGAGAGCGGCCGTTCGGACGAGGTTTAGGCATCACAGAAGATCAATGAATTGGCAAGATTGAGACATGCTGGTGGGTCAAGTGGGAGTGATGTATGTGCAGAACACGGAGGAATGAGAGCATCCGGGAAAGGGTTAGGAAATTGAGACAAGGCAGTGGTCGTAGAGAGGCGAGTGCGGTGTGCGGAGATGGTTGAAACGTTTGGACAAGGGTTAGGAGACAATGCGGAAGACAAATGGAATGGAAACAGATCGAGGCGTTTGAAAGGAAAGGCAAGCGAGAAGAGATGCATGTGCGATACGGGGAGTCCGTTTGGGAGAGGTTTAGGAAATGGAACGAGAGCGAGGTGTTTGAACCGAGTTTGAAAGGAAACACAAGCAGACCGTGCGGGAGAGGTTTAGGGAATCAGATGGAGAGAACGGGAGTGTTGAAGCATGCGCAATGGCAGGAGGTGTTTGAAAGGAAATGATGCAGGCGGAGAAGGGCAAGGGAGAGGGTTTGGGAATGGAAATGAAATGAAGAGGTCGAACATTTGAAAGCGAGTTGTTGGTGGATCGCAGGCTCAGGGAGATCGAGGGAAAGAGAGAGAGGGTGACGGGAACACACGGCAGTGCGTGAGAAAGAGATCATGTGAACGCAAGCCATGCGTCAGGGCGAGGTTTAGGATACATCGTGGATGAGGTCAAGGTGTGCGATGGAGCAAGTCGGTGTGCGGAGATGGTTGAAAACGTTTGGACAAGGGTTAGGAGACAACGCGGAAGGCAAATGTGTCGGGTTGAATGGAAACAGAACAAGTGTTTATGCAAGCGAGAAGAGATGCATGTGCAGACGTGGAGTCCGTTGGGGAGAGGTTTAGGAAATAAAATGGGAGAGTTAGGGAAGCGTGGATGTGGTCGATGCATGCGAAATGGAGGGAGGGGTTGGAAAGAAAATGATGCAGGTGGAGAGGAGTGTAAGGGAGAGGGTTGGACGTTTGAAAGCAAGTCGATCAAGGGTCAGGGAGGTCGAGGGAGAGTTTGAGAGGGTGACACGTGAACGTGCGAGGCAGCACGTGAGAAAGAGATCATGTGAACGCAAGCAGTGCATTGGGGCGAGGTTTAGGAAAAGACACGATGAGGTGGAAAGGAGAAGAGAGTAGTTTGGAATGGACAGGGGACAGAGCGAGTGAGTTGGGAGGAGGGTTAGGCAGGGCATCTTGGATGAAGGGGTGGGGACAGAGATGGGTGCCGTGTTGGATGCGGGCGGTGAGACGACGCCGAGCGAGATGCATGTGTGGGAATCGCAGGGCATGTGACGGGAATAAACAAGGGTTTGGACAATGGTGGGAAAGAGTCATCAAATCGGTTGATGGAAATGATGTGGCGTGGGTGGGAATTGCAGATGCGGTCGGGGAAGAGAGCGGCCGTTCGGACGAGGTTTAGGCATCACAGAAGATCAATGAATTGGCAAGATTGAGACATGCTGGGGGTCAAGTGGGAGTGATGTATGTGAAGAACACGGAGGAATGAGAGCATCCGGGAAAGGGTTAGGAAATTGAGACAAGGCAGTGGTCGTAGAGTGGCGAGTCGCGGTGTGCGGAGATGGTTGAAACGTTTGGACAAGGGTTAGGAGACAATGCGGAAGACAAATGGAATGGAAACAGATCGAGGCGTTTGAAAGGAAAGGCAAGCGAGAAGAGATGCATGTGCGATACGGGGAGTCCGTTTGGGAGAGGTTTAGGAAATGGAACGAGAGCGAGGTGTTTGAACCGAGTTTGAAAGGAAACACAAGCAGACCGTGCGGGAGAGGTTTAGGGAATCAGATGGAGAGAACGGGGAGCGTTGAAGCATGCGCAATGGCAGGAGGTGTTTGAAAGGAAATGATGCAGGCGGAGAAGGGCAAGGGAGAGGGTTTGGGAATGGAAATGAAATGAAGAGGGTCGAACATTTGAAAGCGAGTTGTTGGTGGATCGCAGGCTCAGGAGATCGAGGGAAAGTCCGAGAGGGTGACACGGGAACACACGAGGCAGTGCGTGAGAAAGAGATCATGTGAACGCAAGCCATGCGTCAGGGCGAGGTTTAGGATACATCGTGGATGAGGTCAAGGTGTGCGACGGAGCAAGTCGGTGTGCGGAGATGGTTGAAAACGTTTGGACAAGTTAGGAGACAACGCGGAAGGCAAATGTGTCGGGTTGAATGGAAACAGAACAAGGTGTTTATGCAAGCGAGAAGAGATGCATGTGCAAGACGTGGAGTCCGTTGGGGAGAGGTTTAGGAAATAAAATGGGGAGAGTTAGGGAAGCGTGGATGTGGTCGATGCATGCGAAATGGAGGGAGGGGTTGGAAAGAAAATGATGCAGGTGGAGAGGAGTGTAAGGGAGAGGGTTGGACGTTTGAAAGCAAGTCGATCAAGGTCAGGGAGGTCGAGGAGAGTTTGAGAGGGTGACACGTGAACGTGCGAGGCAGCACGTGAGAAAGAGATCATGTGAACGCAAGCAGTGCATTGGGGCGAGGTTTAGGAAAAGACAGCACGGATGAGGTGGAAAGGGAGAAGAGAGTAGTTTGGAATGGACAGGGGACAGAGGGAGTGAGTTGGGAGGAGGGTTAGGCAGGGCATCTTGGATGAAGGGTGTGGGGACAGAGATGGGTGCCGTGTTGGATGCGGGCGGTGAGAGATGACGCCGAGCGAGATGCATGTGTGTGGGAATCGCAGGGGCATGTGACGGGAATAAACAAAGTTTGGACAAGGGTGGGAAAGAGTCATCAAATCGGTTGATGGAAATGATGTGGCGTGGGCGTGGGAATTGCAGATGCGGTCGGGAAGAGACGGCCGTTCGGACGAGGTTTAGGCATCACAGAAGATCAATGAATTGGCAAGATTGAGACATGCTGGTGGGTCAAGTGGGAGTGATGTATGTGCAGAACACGGAGGAATGAGAGCATCCGGGAAAGGGTTAGGAAATTGAGACAAGGCAGTGGTCGTAGAGTGGCGAGTGCGGTGTGCGGAGATGGTTGAAACGTTTGGACAAGGGTTAGGAGACAATGCGGAAGACAAATGGAATGGAAACAGATCGAGGCGTTTGAAAGGAAAGGCAAGCGAGAAGAGATGCATGTGCGATACGGGGAGTCCGTTTGGGAGAGGTTTAGGAAATGGAACGAGAGCGAGGTGTTTGAACCGAGTTTGAAAGGAAACACAAGCAGACCGTGCGGGAGAGGTTTAGGGAATCAGATGGAGAGAACGGGGAGTGTTGAAGCATGCGCAATGGCAGGAGGTGTTTGAAAGGAAATGATGCAGGCGGAGAAGGGCAAGGGAGAGGGTTTGGGAATGGAAATGAAATGAAGAGGGTCGAACATTTGAAAGCGAGTTGTTGGTGGATCGCAGGCTCAGGGAGATCGAGGGAAAGTCCGAGAGGGTGACACGGGAACACACGAGGCAGTGCGTGAGAAAGAGATCATGTGAACGCAAGCCATGCGTCAGGGCGAGGTTTAGGATACATCGTGGATGAGGTCAAGGTGTGCGACGGAGCAAGTCGGTGTGCGGAGATGGTTGAAAACGTTTGGACAAGGGTTAGGAGACAACGCGGAAGGCAAATGTGTCGGGTTGAATGGAAACAGAACAAGTGGTTTATGCAAGCGAGAAAGATGCATGTGCAAGACGTGGAGTCCGTTGGGGAGAGGTTTAGGAAATAAAATGGGGAGAGTTAGGGAAGCGTGGATGTGGTCGATGCATGCGAAATGGAGGGAGGGGTTGGAAAGAAAATGATGCAGGTGGAGAGGAGTGTAAGGGAGAGGGTTGGACGTTTGAAAGCAAGTCGATCAAGGTCAGGGAGGTCGAGGGAGAGTTTGAGAGGGTGACACGTGAACGTGCGAGGCAGCACGTGAGAAAGAGATCATGTGAACGCAAGCAGTGCATTGGGGCGAGGTTTAGGAAAAGACAGCACGGATGAGGTGGAAAGGGAGAAGAGAGTAGTTTGGAATGGACAGGGGACAGAGCGAGTGAGTTGGGAGGAGGGTTAGGCAGGGCATCTTGGATGAAGGGTGTGGGGACAGAGATGGGTGCCGTGTTGGATGCGGGCGGTGAGAGATGACGCCGAGCGAGATGCATGTGTGTGGGAATCGCAGGGCATGTGACGGGAATAAACAAGGCGTTTGGACAATGGTGGGAAAGAGTCATCAAATCGGTTGATGGAAATGATGTGGCGGGCCGTGGGAATTGCAGATGCGGTCGGGAAGAGAGCGGCCGTTCGGACGAGGTTTAGGCATCACAGAAGATCAATGAATTGGCAAGATTGAGACATGCTGGTGGGTCAAGTGGGAGTGATGTATGTGCAGAACACGGAGGAATGAGAGCATCCGGGAAAGGGTTAGGAAATTGAGACAAGGCAGTGGTCGTAGAGTGGCGAGTTGCGGTGTGCGGAGATGGTTGAAACCGTTTGGACAAGGGTTAGGAGACAATGCGGAAGACAAATGGAATGGAAACAGATCGAGGCGTTTGAAAGGAAAGGCAAGCGAGAAGAGATGCATGTGCGATACGGGGAGTCCGTTTGGGAGAGGTTTAGGAAATGGAACGAGAGCGAGGTGTTTGAACCGAGTTTGAAAGGAAACACAAGCAGACCGTGCGGGAGAGGTTTAGGGAATCAGATGGAGAGAACGGGGAGTGTTGAAGCATGCGCAATGGCAGGAGGTGTTTGAAAGGAAATGATGCAGGCGGAGAAGGGCAAGGGAGAGGGTTTGGAATGGAAATGAAATGAAGAGGGTCGAACATTTGAAAGCGAGTTGTTGGTGGATCGCAGGCTCAGGGAGATCGAGGGAAAGTCCGAGAGGGTGACACGGGAACACACGAGGCAGTGCGTGAGAAAGAGATCATGTGAACGCAAGCCATGCGTCAGGGCGAGGTTTAGGATACATCGTGGATGAGGTCAAGGTGTGCGACGGAGCAAGTCGGTGTGCGGAGATGGTTGAAAACGTTTGGACAAGGGTTAGGAGACAACGCGGAAGGCAAATGTGTCGGGTTGAATGGAAACAGAACAAGGTGTTTATGCAAGCGAGAAAGAGATGCATGTGCAAGACGTGGAGTCCGTTGGGGAGAGGTTTAGGAAATAAAATGGGGAGAGTTAGGGAAGCGTGGATGTGGTCGATGCATGCGAAATGGAGGGAGGGTTGGAAAGAAAATGATGCAGGTGGAGAGGAGTGTAAGGGAGAGGGTTGGACGTTTGAAAGCAAGTCGATCAAGGGTCAGGGAGGTCGAGGAGAGTTTGAGAGGGTGACACGTGAACGTGCGAGGCAGCACGTGAGAAAGAGATCATGTGAACGCAAGCAGTGCATTGGGGCGAGGTTTAGGAAAAGACAGCGGATGAGGTGGAAAGGGAGAAGAGAGTAGTTTGGAATGGACAGGGGACAGAGCGAGTGAGTTGGGAGGAGGGTTAGGCAGGGCATCTTGGATGAAGGGTGTGGGGACAGAGATGGGTGCCGTGTTGGATGCGGCGGTGAGATGACGCCGAGCGAGATGCATGTGTGTGGGAATCGCAGGGGCATGTGACGGGAATAAACAAGGGCGTTTGGACAATGGTGGGAAAGAGTCATCAAATCGGTTGATGGAAATGATGTGGCGTGGCGTGGGAATTGCAGATGCGGTCGGGGAAGAGAGCGGCCGTTCGGACGAGGTTTAGGCATCACAGAAGATCAATGAATTGGCAAGATTGAGACATGCTGGTGGGTCAAGTGGGAGTGATGTATGTGAAGAACACGGAGGAATGAGAGCATCCGGGAAAGGGTTAGGAAATTGAGACAAGGCAGTGGTCGTAGAGTGGCGAGTCGCGGTGTGCGGAGATGGTTGAAACGTTTGGACAAGGGTTAGGAGACAATGCGGAAGACAAATGGAATGGAAACAGATCGAGGCGTTTGAAAGGAAAGGCAAGCGAGAAGAGATGCATGTGCGATACGGGGAGTCCGTTTGGGAGAGGTTTAGGAAATGGAACGAGAGCGAGGTGTTTGAACCGAGTTTGAAAGGAAACACAAGCAGACCGTGCGGGAGAGGTTTAGGGAATCAGATGGAGAGAACGGGGAGCGTTGAAGCATGCGCAATGGCAGGAGGTGTTTGAAAGGAAATGATGCAGGCGGAGAAGGGCAAGGGAGAGGGTTTGGGAATGGAAATGAAATGAAGAGGGTCGAACATTTGAAAGCGAGTTGTTGGTGGATCGCAGGCTCAGGGAGATCGAGGGAAAGTCCGAGAGGGTGACACGGGAACACACGAGGCAGTGCGTGAGAAAGAGATCATGTGAACGCAAGCCATGCGTCAGGGCGAGGTTTAGGATACATCGTGGATGAGGTCAAGGTGTGCGACGGAGCAAGTCGGTGTGCGGAGATGGTTGAAAACGTTTGGACAAGGGTTAGGAGACAACGCGGAAGGCAAATGTGTCGGGTTGAATGGAAACAGAACAAAGGTGTTTATGCAAGCGAGAAGAGATGCATGTGCAAGACGTGGAGTCCGTTGGGGAGAGGTTTAGGAAATAAAATGGGAGAGTTAGGGAAGCGTGGATGTGGTCGATGCATGCGAAATGGAGGGAGGGGTTGGAAAGAAAATGATGCAGGTGGAAGAGAGTGTAAGGGAGAGGGTTGGACGTTTGAAAGCAAGTCGATCAAGGGTCAGGGAGGTCGAGGGAGAGTTTGAGAGGGTGACACGTGAACGTGCGAGGCAGCACGTGAGAAAGAGATCATGTGAACGCAAGCAGTGCATTGGGGCGAGGTTTAGGAAAAGACAGCACGGATGAGGTGGAAAGGGAGAAGAGAGTAGTTTGGAATGGACAGGGGACAGAGGGAGAGTTGGAGGAGGGTTAGGCAGGGCATCTTGGATGAAGGGTGTGGGGACAGAGATGGGTGCCGTGTTGGATGCGGGCGGTGAGAGATGACGCCGAGCGAGATGCATGTGTGTGGGGAATCGCAGGGGCATGTGACGGGAATAAACAAGGTGTTTGGACAATGGTGGGAAAGAGTCATCAAATCCGGTTGATGGAAATGATGTGCGTCGTGGGAATTGCAGATGCGGTCGGGGAAGAGAGCCGTTCGGACGAGGTTTAGGCATCACAGAAGATCAATGAATTGGCAAGATTGAGACATGCTGGTGGGTCAAGTGGGAGTGATGTATGTGAAGAACACGGAGGAATGAGAGCATCCGGGAAAGGGTTAGGAAATTGAGACAAGGCAGTGGTCGTAGAGTGGCGAGTTGCGGTGTGCGGAGATGGTTGAAACGTTTGGACAAGGGTTAGGAGACAATGCGGAAGACAAATGGAATGGAAACAGATCGAGGCGTTTGAAAGGAAAGGCAAGCGAGAAGAGATGCATGTGCGATACGGGGAGTCCGTTTGGAGAGGTTTAGGAAATGGAACGAGAGCGAGGTGTTTGAACCGAGTTTGAAAGGAAACACAAGCAGACCGTGCGGAGAGGTTTAGGGAATCAGATGGAGAGAACGGGGAGCGTTGAAGCATGCGCAATGGCAGGAGGTGTTTGAAAGGAAATGATGCAGGCGGAGAAGGGCAAGGGAGAGGGTTTGGGAATGGAAATGAAATGAAGAGGGTCGAACATTTGAAAGCGAGTGTTGGTGGATCGCAGGCTCAGGGAGATCGAGGGAAAGTCCGAGAGGGTGACACGGAACACACGAGGCAGTGCGTGAGAAAGAGATCATGTGAACGCAAGCCATGCGTCAGGGCGAGGTTTAGGATACATCGTGGATGAGGTCAAGGTGTGCGACGGAGCAAGTCGGTGTGCGGAGATGGTTGAAAACGTTTGGACAAGGGTTAGGAGACAACGCGGAAGGCAAATGTGTCGGGTTGAATGGAAACAGAACAAGGTGTTTATGCAAGCGAGAAGAGATGCATGTGCAAGACGTGGAGTCCGTTGGGAGAGTTTAGGAAATAAAATGGGGAGAGTTAGGGAAGCGTGGATGTGGTCGATGCATGCGAAATGGAGGGAGGGGTTGGAAAGAAAATGATGCAGGTGGAGAGGAGTGTAAGGGAGAGGGTTGGACGTTTGAAAGCAAGTCGATCAAGGGTCAGGGAGGTCGAGGGAGAGTTTGAGAACACGTGAACGTGCGAGGCAGCACGTGAGAAAGAGATCATGTGAACGCAAGCAGTGCATTGGGGGCGGGTTTAGGAAAAGACAGCACGGATGAGGTGGAAAGGGAGAAGAGAGTAGTTTGGAATGCGACAGGGGACAGAGGAGTGAGTTGAGGAGGGTTAGGCAGGGCATCTTGGATGAAGGTGTGGGGACAGAGATGGGTGCCGTGTTGGATGCGGCGGTGAGAGACGCCGAGCGAGATGCATGTGTGTGGGAATCGCAGGGGCATGTGACGGGAATAAACAAAGGCGTTTGGACAAGGGTGGGAAAGAGTCATCAAATCCGGTTGATGGAAATGATGTGGCGTGGCGTGGGAATTGCAGATGCGGTCGGGGAAGAGAGCGGCCGTTCGGACGAGGTTTAGGCATCACAGAAGATCAATGAATTGGCAAGATTGAGACATGCTGGTGGGTCAAGTGGGAGTGATGTATGTGAAGAACACGGAGGAATGAGAGCATCCGGGAAAGGGTTAGGAAATTGAGACAAGGCAGTGGTCGTAGAGTGGCGAGTTGCGGTGTGCGGAGATGGTTGAAACGTTTGGACAAGGGTTAGGAGACAATGCGGAAGACAAATGGAATGGAAACAGATCGAGGCGTTTGAAAGGAAAGGCAAGCGAGAAGAGATGCATGTGCGATACGGGGAGTCCGTTTGGGAGAGTTTAGGAAATGGAACGAGAGCGAGGTGTTTGAACCGAGTTTGAAAGGAAACACAAGCAGACCGTGCGGGAGAGGTTTAGGGAATCAGATGGAGAGAACGGGGAGCGTTGAAGCATGCGCAATGGCAGGAGGTGTTTGAAAGGAAATGATGCAGGCGGAGAAGGGCAAGGGAGAGGGTTTGGAATGGAAATGAAATGAAGAGGGTCAACATTTGAAAGCGAGTTGTTGGTGGATCGCAGGCTCAGGGAGATCGAGGGAAAGTCCGAGAGGGTGACACGGGAACACACGAGCAGTGCGTGAGAAAGAGATCATGTGAACGCAAGCCATGCGTCAGGGCGAGGTTTAGGATACATCGTGGATGAGGTCAAGGTGTGCGACGGAGCAAGTCGGTGTGCGGAGATGGTTGAAAACGTTTGGACAAGGGTTAGGAGACAACGCGGAAGGCAAATGTGTCGGGTTGAATGGAAACAGAACAAGGTGTTTATGCAAGCGAGAAGAGATGCATGTGCAAGACGTGGAGTCCGTTGGGGAGAGGTTTAGGAAATAAAATGGGAGAGTTAGGGAAGCGTGGATGTGGTCGATGCATGCGAAATGGAGGGAGGGTTGGAAAGAAAATGATGCAGGTGGAGAGGAGTAAGGAGAGGGTTGACGTTTGAAAGCAAGTCGATCAAGGGTCAGGGAGGTCGAGGGAGAGTTTGAGAGGGTGACACGTGAACGTGCGAGGCAGCACGTGAGAAAGAGATCATGTGAACGCAAGCAGTGCATTGGGGCGAGGTTTAGGAAAAGACAGCACGGATGAGGTGGAAAGGGAGAAGAGAGTAGTTTGGAATGGACAGGGACAGAGCGAGTGAGTTGGGAGGTTAGGCAGGCATCTTGGATGAAGGGTGTGGGGACAGAGATGGGTGCCGTGTTGGATGCGGGCGGTGAGAGACGACGCCGAGCGAGATGCATGTGTGTGGGAATCGCAGGGCATGTGACGGGAATAAACAAGGGCGTTTGGACAATGGTGGGAAAGAGTCATCAAATCCGTTGATGGAAATGATGTGGCGTGGCCGTGGGAATTGCAGATGCGGTCGGGGAAGAGAGCGGCCGTTCGGACGAGGTTTAGGCATCACAGAAGATCAATGAATTGGCAAGATTGAGACATGCTGTGGGTCAAGTGGGAGTGATGTATGTGAGAACACGGAGGAATGAGAGCATCCGGGAAAGGGTTAGGAAATTGAGACAAGGCAGTGGTCGTAGAGTGGCGAGTCGGTGTGCGGAGACGGTTGAAACCGTTTGGACAAGGGTTAGGAGACAATGCGGAAGACAAATGGAATGGAAACAGATCGAGGCGTTTGAAAGGAAAGGCAAGCGAGAAGAGATGCATGTGCGATACGGGGAGTCCGTTTGGGAGAGGTTTAGGAAATGGAACGAGAGCGAGTGTTTTGAACCGAGTTTGAAAGGAAACACAAGCAGACCGTGCGGGAGAGGTTTAGGGAATCAGATGAGAGAACGGGGAGCGTTGAAGCATGCGCAATGCAGGAGGTGTTTGAAAGGAAATGATGCAGGCGGGAAGGGCAAGGAGAGGGTTTGGGAATGGAAATGAAATGAAGAGGGTCGAACATTTGAAAGCGAGTTGGTGGATCGCAGGCTCAGGGAGATCGAGGGAAAGTCCGAGAGGTGACACGGGAACACACGAGGCAGTGCGTGAGAAAGAGATCATGTGAACGCAAGCCATGCGTCAGGGCGAGGTTTAGGATACATCGTGGATGAGGTCAAGGTGTGCGATGGAGCAAGTCGGTGTGCGGAGATGGTTGAAAACGTTTGGACAAGGGTTAGGAGACAACGCGGAAGGCAAATGTGTCGGGTTGAATGGAAACAGAAAAAGGTGTTTATGCAAGCGAGAAGAGATGCATGTGCAAGACGTGGAGTCCGTTGGGAGAGGTTTAGGAAATAAAATGGGAGAGTTAGGGAAGCGTGGATGTGTCGATGCATGCGAAATGGAGGGAGGGTTGGAAAGAAAATGATGCAGGTGGAGAGCGTGGATGTGGTCGATGCATGCGAAATGGAGGGAGGGGTTGGAAAGAAAATGATGCAGGTGGAGAGGAGTGTAAGGGAGAGGGTTGGACGTTTGAAAGCAAGTCGATCAAGGGTCAGGGAGGTCGAGGGAGAGTTTGAGAGGGTGACACGTGAACGTGCGAGGCAGCACGTGAGAAAGAGATCATGTGAACGCAAGCAGTGCATTGGGGCGAGGTTTAGGAAAAGACAGCACGGATGAGGTGGAAAGGGAGAAGAGAGTAGTTTGGAATGGGACAGGGGACAGAGCGAGTGAGTTGGGAGGAGGGTTAGGCAGGGCATCTTGGATGAAGGGTGTGGGGACAGAGATGGGTGCCGTGTTGGATGCGGGCGGTGAGAGATGACGCCGAGCGAGATGCATGTGTGTGGGAATCGCAGGGGCATGTGACGGGAATAAACAAGGGCGTTTGGACAATGGTGGGAAAGAGTCATCAAATCCGGTTGATGGAAATGATGTGGCGTGGCCGTGGGAATTGCAGATGCGGTCGGGGAAGAGAGCGGCCGTTCGGACGAGGTTTAGGCATCACAGAAGATCAATGAATTGGCAAGATTGAGACATGCTGGTGGGTCAAGTGGGAGTGATGTATGTGAACACGGAGGAATGAGAGCATCCGGGAAAGGGTTAGGAAATTGAGACAAGGCAGTGTCGTAGAGTGGCGAGTCGCGGTGTGCGGAGATGGTTGAAACCGTTTGGACAAGGGTTAGGAGACAATGCGGAAGACAAATGGAATGGAAACAGATCGAGGCGTTTGAAAGGAAAGGCAAGCGAGAAGAGATGCATGTGCGATACGGGGAGTCCGTTTGGGAGAGGTTTAGGAAATGGAACGAGAGCGAGGTGTTTGAACCGAGTTTGAAAGGAAACACAAGCAGACCGTGCGGGAGAGGTTTAGGGAATCAGATGGAGAGAACGGGGAGCGTTGAAGCATGCGCAATGGCAGGAGGTGTTTGAAAGGAAATGATGCAGGCGGAGAAGGGCAAGGGAGAGGGTTTGGGAATGGAAATGAAATGAAGAGGGTCGAACATTTGAAAGCGAGTTGTTGGTGGATCGCAGGCTCAGGGAGATCGAGGGAAAGTCCGAGAGGGTGACACGGGAACACACGAGGCAGTGCGTGAGAAAGAGATCATGTGAACGCAAGCCATGCGTCAGGGCGAGGTTTAGGATACATCGTGGATGAGGTCAAGGTGTGCGACGGAGCAAGTCGGTGTGCGGAGATGGTTGAAAACGTTTGGACAAGGGTTAGGAGACAACGCGGAAGGCAAATGTGTCGGGTTGAATGGAAACAGAACAAGGTGTTTATGCAAGCGAGAAGAGATGCATGTGCAAGACGTGGAGTCCGTTGGGGAGAGGTTTAGGAAATAAAATGGGGAGAGTTAGGGAAGCGTGGATGTGGTCGATGCATGCGAAATGGAGGGAGGGGTTGGAAAGAAAATGATGCAGGTGGAGAGGAGTGTAAGGGAGAGGGTTGGACGTTTGAAAGCAAGTCGATCAAGGGTCAGGGAGGTCGAGGAGAGTTTGAGAGGGTGACACGTGAACGTGCGAGGCAGCACGTGAGAAAGAGATCATGTGAACGCAAGCAGTGCATTGGGGCGAGGTTTAGGAAAAGACAGCACGGATGAGGTGGAAAGGGAGAAGAGAGTAGTTTGGAATGGGACAGGGGACAGAGCGAGTGAGTTGGGAGGAGGGTTAGGCAGGGCATCTTGGATGAAGGGTGTGGGGACAGAGATGGGTGCCGTGTTGGATGCGGGCGGTGAGAGATGACGCCGAGCGAGATGCATGTGTGTGGGAATCGCAGGGGCATGTGACGGGAATAAACAAGGGCGTTTGGACAATGGTGGGAAAGAGTCATCAAATCCGGTTGATGGAAATGATGTGGCGTGGCCGTGGGAATTGCAGATGCGGTCGGGGAAGAGAGCGGCCGTTCGGACGAGGTTTAGGCATCACAGAAGATCAATGAATTGGCAAGATTGAGACATGCTGGTGGGTCAAGTGGGAGTGATGTATGTGAAGAACACGGAGGAATGAGAGCATCCGGGAAAGGGTTAGGAAATTGAGACAAGGCAGTGGTCGTAGAGTGGCGAGTCGCGGGTGTGCGGAGATGGTTGAAACCGTTTGGACAAGGGTTAGGAGACAATGCGGAAGACAAATGGAATGGAAACAGATCGAGGCGTTTGAAAGGAAAGGCAAGCGAGAAGAGATGCATGTGCGATACGGGGAGTCCGTTTGGGAGAGGTTTAGGAAATGGACGAGAGCGAGGTGTTTGAACCGAGTTTGAAAGGAAACACAAGCAGACCGTGCGGGAGAGGTTTAGGGAATCAGATGGAGAACGGGGAGCGTTGAAGCATGCGCAATGGCAGGAGGTTTGAAGGAAATGATGGGGCGGAGAAGGGCAAGGGAGAGGGTTTGGGAATGGAAATGAAATGAGAGGGTCGAACATTTGAAAGCGAGTTGTTGGTGGATCGCAGGCTCAGGGAGATCGAGGGAAAGTCCGAGAGGGTGACACGGGAACACACGAGGCAGTGCGTGAGAAAGAGATCATGTGAACGCAAGCCATGCGTCAGGGCGAGGTTTAGGATACATCGTGGATGAGGTCAAGGTGTGCGACGGAGCAAGTCGGTGTGCGGAGATGGTTGAAAAGTTTGGACAAGGGTTAGGAGACAACGCGGAAGGCAAATGTGTCGGGTTGAATGGAAACAGAACAAGGTGTTTATGCAAGCGAGAAGAGATGCATGTGCAAGACGTGGAGTCCGTTGGGGAGAGGTTTAGGAAATAAAATGGGGAGAGTTAGGGAAGCGTGGATGTGGTCGATGCATGCGAAATGGAGGGAGGGGTTGGAAAGAAAATGATGCAGGTGGAGAGGAGTGTAAGGGAGAGGGTTGGACGTTTGAAAGCAAGTCGATCAAGGGTCAGGGAGGTCGAGGGAGAGTTTGAGAGGGTGACACGTGAACGTGCGAGGCAGCACGTGAGAAAGAGATCATGTGAACGCAAGCAGTGCATTGGGGCGAGGTTTAGGAAAAGACAGCACGGATGAGGTGGAAAGGGAGAAGAGAGTAGTTTGGAATGGGACAGGGGACAGAGCGAGTGAGTTGGGAGGAGGGTTAGGCAGGGCATCTTGGATGAAGGGTGTGGGGACAGAGATGGGTGCCGTGTTGGATGCGGGCGGTGAGAGATGACGCCGAGCGAGATGCATGTGTGTGGGAATCGCAGGGGCATGTGACGGGAATAAACAAGGGCGTTTGGACAATGGTGGGAAAGAGTCATCAAATCCGGTTGATGGAAATGATGTGGCGTGGCCGTGGGAATTGCAGATGCGGTCGGGGAAGAGAGCGGCCGTTCGGACGAGGTTTAGGCATCACAGAAGATCAATGAATTGGCAAGATTGAGACATGCTGGTGGGTCAAGTGGGAGTGATGTATGTGAAGAACACGGAGGAATGAGAGCATCCGGGAAAGGGTTAGGAAATTGAGACAAGGCAGTGGTCGTAGAGTGGCGAGTCGCGGTGTGCGGAGATGGTTGAAACCGTTTGGACAAGGGTTAGGAGACAATGCGGAAGACAAATGGAATGGAAACAGATCGAGGCGTTTGAAAGGAAAGGCAAGCGAGAAGAGATGCATGTGCGATACGGGGAGTCCGTTTGGGAGAGGTTTAGGAAATGGAACGAGAGCGAGGTGTTTGAACCGAGTTTGAAAGGAAACACAAGCAGACCGTGCGGGAGAGGTTTAGGGAATCAGATGGAGAGAACGGGGAGCGTTGAAGCATGCGCAATGGCAGGAGGTGTTTGAAAGGAAATGATGCAGGCGGAGAAGGGCAAGGGAGAGGGTTTGGGAATGGAAATGAAATGAAGAGGGTCGAACATTTGAAAGCGAGTTGTTGGTGGATCGCAGGCTCAGGGAGATCGAGGGAAAGTCCGAGAGGGTGACACGGGAACACACGAGGCAGTGCGTGAGAAAGAGATCATGTGAACGCAAGCCATGCGTCAGGGCGAGGTTTAGGATACATCGTGGATGAGGTCAAGGTGTGCGACGGAGCAAGTCGGTGTGCGGAGATGGTTGAAAACGTTTGGACAAGGGTTAGGAGACAACGCGGAAGGCAAATGTGTCGGGTTGAATGGAAACAGAACAAGGTGTTTATGCAAGCGAGAAGAGATGCATGTGCAAGACGTGGAGTCCGTTGGGGAGAGGTTTAGGAAATAAAATGGGGAGAGTTAGGGAAGCGTGGATGTGGTCGATGCATGCGAAATGGAGGGAGGGGTTGGAAAGAAAATGATGCAGGTGGAGAGGAGTGTAAGGGAGAGGGTTGGACGTTTGAAAGCAAGTCGATCAAGGGTCAGGGAGGTCGAGGGAGAGTTTGAGAGGGTGACACGTGAACGTGCGAGGCAGCACGTGAGAAAGAGATCATGTGAACGCAAGCAGTGCATTGGGGCGAGGTTTAGGAAAAGCACGGATGAGGTGGAAAGGGAGAAGAGAGTAGTTTGGAATGGGACAGGGGACAGAGCGAGTGAGTTGGGAGGAGGGTTAGGCAGGGCATCTTGGATGAAGGGTGTGGGGACAGAGATGGGTGCCGTGTTGGATGCGGGCGGTGAGAGATGACGCCGAGCGAGATGCATGTGTGTGGGAATCGCAGGGGCATGTGACGGGAATAAACAAGGGCGTTTGGACAATGGTGGGAAAGAGTCATCAAATCCGGTTGATGGAAATGATGTGGCGTGGCCGTGGGAATTGCAGATGCGGTCGGGGAAGAGAGCGGCCGTTCGGACGAGGTTTAGGCATCACAGAAGATCAATGAATTGGCAAGATTGAGACATGCTGGTGGGTCAAGTGGGAGTGATGTATGTGAAGAACACGGAGGAATGAGAGCATCCGGGAAAGGGTTAGGAAATTGAGACAAGGCAGTGGTCGTAGAGTGGCGAGTCGCGGTGTGCGGAGATGGTTGAAACCGTTTGGACAAGGGTTAGGAGACAATGCGGAAGACAAATGGAATGGAAACAGATCGAGGCGTTTGAAAGGAAAGGCAAGCGAGAAGAGATGCATGTGCGATACGGGGAGTCCGTTTGGGAGAGGTTTAGGAAATGGAACGAGAGCGAGGTGTTTGAACCGAGTTTGAAAGGAAACACAAGCAGACCGTGCGGGAGAGGTTTAGGGAATCAGATGGAGAGAACGGGGAGCGTTGAAGCATGCGCAATGGCAGGAGGTGTTTGAAAGGAAATGATGCAGGCGGAGAAGGGCAAGGGAGAGGGTTTGGGAATGGAAATGAAATGAAGAGGGTCGAACATTTGAAAGCGAGTTGTTGGTGGATCGCAGGCTCAGGGAGATCGAGGGAAAGTCCGAGAGGGTGACACGGGAACACACGAGGCAGTGCGTGAGAAAGAGATCATGTGAACGCAAGCCATGCGTCAGGGCGAGGTTTAGGATACATCGTGGATGAGGTCAAGGTGTGCGACGGAGCAAGTCGGTGTGCGGAGATGGTTGAAAACGTTGGACAAGGGTTAGGAGACAACGCGGAAGGCAAATGTGTCGGGTTGAATGGAAACAGAACAAGGTGTTTATGCAAGCGAGAAGAGATGCATGTGCAAGACGTGGAGTCCGTTGGGGAGAGGTTTAGGAAATAAAATGGGGAGAGTTAGGGAAGCGTGGATGTGGTCGATGCATGCGAAATGGAGGGAGGGGTTGGAAAGAAAATGATGCAGGTGGAGAGGAGTGTAAGGGAGAGGGTTGGACGTTTGAAAGCAAGTCGATCAAGGGTCAGGGAGGTCGAGGGAGAGTTTGAGAGGGTGACACGTGAACGTGCGAGGCAGCACGTGAGAAAGAGATCATGTGAACGCAAGCAGTGCATTGGGGCGAGGTTTAGGAAAAGACAGCACGGATGAGGTGGAAAGGGAGAAGAGAGTAGTTTG